>WBNO01008494.1:5366-58734 GCA_013400575.1 Peucedramus taeniatus | reverse complement strand
CGTGAGGGGCACAGTGGGGCGGCATGAGTGGCTCAGGGGAACGGCTTGAGGGGCACAGGGGGCGGCGTGAGGGGCAACGGTGGGACGGCGTGAGGGGCACAGGGGGACGGCGTGAGTGGCACAGGGGAACAGCGTGAGGAGCACAGGGGGACGGCGTGAGGGGCACAGGGGGACGGCGGCGGGGCTGCGCGGCGCTGGGCTCAGCCTGCGGCCGGGGCGCGCTGTGACCCCCGGTTTGCACATTCATTCCTGCGGCTCCTGCCCGGCTCCCGGGTGGGTTATGGATAACCTTGAAGTGGGGGGCGGCGGCAGCAGGGGACACAAGCAAGGCGAAATTGGTTCTTTTGCTTAAAACCGCGCTGTGGGGCCGTTCTTTGTGTCTTCACGCAGCTGGTCCTGGCTTCTGGAAGCCTGGAGCTAGACACGGAAGGGACGAGTGTCCTGTCAGGATGTAAGATGAGGAGGATGGTGCCGGGCTGTGTAATTGAGGGAGGCTTGAAGTAATGGGGTGTAGTGTGTCCTTGGGAGTAGTAAATCCTCAAGTGTGGTGACAGGAGAGTTGTGGGGTTAGAATAAGGAAACTCGGCCTTTCAGGGGGAACGCTGTTCATCTCATCTAATGAAGTACTCCTCCAGGCATGGTATTATCCAGTGTTCTGGAATGCCAAAATAGAGTATGCAACAAATAAAAAAAAAACCAAAAAGTACACCAACACCCCCTCCGAAAACAAAAACCAAAAAACAAACCCCACACAGAAATAGTTCTGCCTTGTTGCAAGTGTAAACAAAACAAAGTGACCTATGTTGCTTTGTTTAAAAATAACAATGATTTTGAAGCGTCCTGGCTTGTTTTAAGATGGTGATTTCCTAGTAAGGGTTTTCAGCTAGCAACACTAAAAAAGAAATCCAATGTTTCTAGCTTGCTTGTATGCAAAATTGTGAGTTTGCATATAAGCAGAAGTAAGGTACTGAACATCAGTTTCTCAAACACTTAACACTTGGTGTATGCTTTGCTTCAGAAAGATAGTTTGGGGTTAACCTACATCTGTTCCTCTCCAGGGCTGAAATCTGTATTTTCACTTAATAAAAAAAATTGTATAAAACTAATGATGTTTACAGTATGCTCGTACCAAAGCTTCACCAGAGGCAAAGGTTTGCCTTTTGCAAATGACATTATAGAGTACACGCAACACAACTTTTTCCTTACAATTACAGGAACTAAAAGTAGGCTCCTCTAAATATATGTGAGTAAATCACATGGTTTTGTGGTTTTCTTTTTTTTTTTTTTCTTAAAGATCTGCCACGATGCCTGGGTCTCTTCCAGTGAATGCTGAATCCTGTTGGCCCAAAGATGTGGGAATTGTGGCACTGGAAATATATTTTCCCTCTCAGTATGTTGACCAGACAGAGCTGGAGAAGTATGATGGCGTGGATGCTGGGAAGTACACCATTGGGCTAGGCCAGGCAAGGATGGGCTTCTGCTCTGACCGTGAGGATATCAATTCCCTCTGCTTGACTGTGGTCCAGAAGCTCATGGAGAGGAACAACCTTTCCTATGATTGTATTGGGAGGTTAGAAGTTGGAACGGAGACCATAATTGACAAATCAAAATCTGTGAAGACTGTCCTGATGCAGCTTTTTGAAGAGTCTGGTAATACAGATGTAGAAGGAATCGACACCACCAATGCATGCTATGGAGGCACTGCTGCTCTTTTTAATGCTATTAATTGGATTGAGTCCAGTTCCTGGGATGGTGAGTCAAGGGTATTTTCTTGAAAAGTTACATCATCTTTACATCACTCTGCCCTACAATGACAGTGGTCATGTTTAACCATATAAAATTCAGAGGGTAAACTGTTTTTCTCTTCTAAAGTCTTTTTCTTAAATGCCCTCGGCATTTGCCACTTCAGTTACAGTGTGAATAATGGCACAGCTACTAATGTGAAGGTCTTCTGTAAATTTTGGTGATTGCCAATTGAAATGTGGGGGGAAAGTCAAAACTGAAGAGCTCTTTAATCTTGGTGTCATCTCCTCAATAACTAGAGTCTAAAAATTGCTGATGGATGTTAAGATGTGCCAGACTCGTGGCTCCTTCTCACCGTTTTTCCTGTGTGTTTTTCCCAGGCCGCTATGCCCTCGTGGTGGCTGGAGACATTGCTGTGTATGCCTCTGGAAACGCCAGGCCCACGGGGGGAGCTGGTGCTGTTGCAATGCTGGTCGGCCCAAATGCACCGCTGATTTTTGAGAGAGGTTAGTCCTGTGGGAGAACATACACTGGTTCAGGTCAGATTACTGCATTTGCCCTGGAGCCTCCTCCTGGTTTTTGTGCCTTGGTGAAGCGGCAGATTAATTCCCACTAATGTTAGAAATTGTTCTTTGTCTCCTCTTGCTCTGGGCTAACGCAGCCAAGTCCAGTTACAGGATGCAGCAGGGAACAATTAGAGGTGCTCCTATTTGTTTATTTCCTTGAGGATTCTCCAGTAAAATTGAGAGGTATACTACAGCTGAATAAAACAGTATTGTACTTCCAGGACAATATGACAATCCTTTAATGCATGTGTTTGTCATTCTCAGTCCTACTCTGCTTTACAGGCCATTGAGGACTGTGTGAAACCTTATCTTAAAAGGCCAGAAGTGCCATGAAAAACTGCTGAACTGGGGCCAGAACTGCTTCTTTTCCCACGTGTGCCAGCTGACACATCCCAATTGACTCAAAGCAGCTGAATAAACTAATATTGAACTTTTGTCGATTTCTGTCCACCAGGGTTGCGTGGGACCCACATGCAGCATGCGTATGACTTCTACAAACCAGACATGGTCTCTGAATATCCTGTAGTGGATGGCAAGCTCTCCATACAGTGCTACCTCAGTGCATTGGACCGCTGCTACACCGTCTATCGCAACAAAATCCACGCCCAGTGGCAGAAGGGTGCGTAGCCTCTCCTGATGGTACTGCAGGATTGGCAGATGCTCGAGTGTGTACCACACAGGCAGTTTTAGTATCTGGTCTAAAAACTACTCTATGACTCTCTTCATGTTTGTATGTTCTGAATAGGTTGAAATATTTGCTGTCTCCTGTAAGAAAATATTTATTTCCGTTCTGGCATGGCTAAATTCCTGACAGTCTGTAAGCAGTAGTCTCTACTGGCATTTGTTGGTGTAAGATGTAATGCCTTGGTTAAAAGCATACTATTACCCACCTCCATCCAGGCTTCTAAGAAACTTAGGTTAATATTTAAATTTTCTGTAATTATACTGATTTTTTTTTAAACCCAATATGTTTAGTAATTGCTTCAATTATATTAAGAGGCATAAGTGTGAAGAGAGGCAAATTGAGTAGATTATTATGTCAAAATGCTGGGTTACAGAAGTGTGAAGAGAGGCAAATTAAGTAGATTATTATGTCAAAATGCTGGGTTACAGAAATACAGAGATTCTGTTAAACCTACCTTTTGTTCTAGAGAAAGAGCAAACATTTTTAGCTGGTGCAAAAGGTGGTAAAAAAAGAATTTTTAAACAGAAGCAGTGCAGTGTGTTAAGTGCACTTGACAGCAGTAGTTAGTGTTACTTGTATGTTTGTGTCTCTTCTATGCCAGCATGTTACCATGACTGGTGTCCTGCCAGCTCCTTGCTTTATTTCCATAATTGACGTGAGTACTAAACAGAGGTTGTAACATAACACTTCTGCCACTTCCAGAGGGGACAGACAGACGTTTCACCTTGAATGACTTTGGATTCATGATCTTCCATTCTCCCTACTGTAAACTGGTGCAGAAATCTGTGGCTAGACTCTTGCTGAATGACTTTCTCAGTGACCAGAACCCAGAAACAGCAAATGGTGTTTTCAGTGGTCTGGAAGCTTTCAGGTGAGAATGGCTGCTGTCTTCTTTATTCACATAATCTGTTATACATCCAAGGTGTGTTTTTACTTTCTGCTATTTTAGTAGATGTTTCTGAAGTTCTTTTTTTTTTCTTGTCTTTTGAATAGGGATATAAAACTTGAAGATACATACTTTGACAGAGACGTGGAAAAAGCTTTTATGAAAGCTAGTGCAGAGCTCTTCAATCAGAAGACCAAAGCTTCATTACTTGTATCCAATCAGAATGGAAATATGTATACCCCTTCAGTCTATGGTTGCCTTGCCTCTCTTCTAGCCCAGTAAGCATAAAATTGGAAAAAACTGTTTATGAATAAGGTCATAAAAGGTTTTTTTCAGAAAGTCTTTTGTAAAAGTATAATCTAGCAAACCTTTCCCTATGAGATTGCCTTAAGCAGAAAAACTGAAGTTAAAACCCAGTTCTGTGTGCACACATTCAGTTCAAGTGACACCCAGATTGAAAATGTCTATGTCAGAAGCTGATGCAAAACAGCTGCTTACTGCCTTGCAAAGTAGGATCTTATTTGTAAGGCAGTGTCTGTTCTCAGCCCCTTCCTTCCCCTAGAAGCACTCCTAAGGGGGAAAAAATCTGAATGTCTTCTCTGTCTTACTATAATAAGTAAAGCCAAAATAAATTAGCATTTAATTTATGGGTTTTTTTAAAATACAGCCTTTTACAAAATCATACTAAGTTTACATTAAACCACTCCTCCTGGGTTTTCTTTTTTTTTTTTCTTTTTGCTTTATTTTTCTTTATTTTGACATTGGGTTCCAAGATGTGTTTATTTTTTTTTGGCTTTAGTTTGCTTAAGAATGAAATCTGTCTGCCTTCATCATATTCTGGGCATTTCTCAGGCATGTTTTGCTCTAGGCAGCTTTCAAACTCATCACATAACAGCAGTATTTGAATTTGTGTTTTTAAAAGTCAGCGTTTTACACATAGTATGCTAAATGTGTATTATACACACCATAATTCACTGGTTGCTTTTCCAAAGCTAGATGCAGTTTCTAGTTATTTAAAACTGGAACTTTGGCTTAATTCTGACTTTAAAAAGCTGTTGTTTGATTTGCAGGTACTCCCCAGAGCAGCTTGCGGGTCAGAGAATCAGCGTGTTCTCATATGGCTCTGGTTTTGCTGCTACCCTGTATTCCATCAGGGTCACACAGGATGCCACTCCTGGTGAGTGACTGCAGGTGATGTCATCTGCCTCCCTTGCTCAGCCCGCTCTTGATGCCTTGTTGCACAACCCACTAGCATAAGGAAACCTGCAGGGCAGTGCCTTAATGATAGCACTGCCACTCTGAGAATGTCCAGCTCCAGGGAGTGTTTAAGTGCCTCTTTGAACAAATAAATAACAGTCTTCAAACTCTGTTAAATGTTTTGAGTTGGTAATTGGGAATATTTTAAATGACTACTACTTCACATCCTGTAATGCAAAGTACTTTGAATGGGCTTGAAATGTTCACATACTCTAGTGTGCAGTTCTCAGTACGGACTCTACCTTACAGGATGGTTCTATATTGCAGGTTCTGCACTGGACAAAATAACTGCCAGCCTTTCTGATCTCAAAACAAGACTTGACTCAAGAAAATGTATTGCACCTGATGTCTTTGCTGAAAACATGAAGCTCAGACAGGAAACACATCATTTGGGTAAGAACCTAATAAATGTCAATCATTCCTAGTCCTGAAGCAAAATGCTTATCACTTAATCCACCTGACTTTAAATGATGAGGGTGTAGAATGAAGGAAATGTCCAACCCTTTCTGCTTCTAAGTAGCTTGTGTTCATTTGGCCCAATATGTCTGAAGTAAAAACGGTGGCTTCTTTTTTTCTGTCTCAGTGCATCTAATCTGCAAATGCCTGTGTTGGGTAAAACTCTTACCAGGAAACAACTAACAGTGTGTTACTCCCTTTCTTACAGCCAATTATATTCCACAGTGTTCAGTCGAGGATCTCTTTGAAGGAACATGGTACCTTGTCCGTGTGGATGAAAAACACAGGAGAACTTATGCCCGGCGCCCACTCATGAGTGATGGACCTCTGGAAGCAAGAGTTGGAGTTGTCCACCCAGGCATTGTTCATGAGGTGAACACTCGGCACTCTTTTAAAGTTTGATGTAAATGGTGGAACCATTTACATGTTTGTCTTAGCATGTGCATGTATGTTAAGAGGAGGTGGTTTTATGAGTTACATTGAATACTTTGTTAACACGTGTAACATACAAGCCAGAAGTAAAAAGTTGAAACTGCGATTTTAAAAAGTACATTTCATCATAAAAAGAATGAAACTGCACAAGAATGAAAGAAGAACAAACTGGCTCTTCTCACACAATCTGTTTGCATGAAGCATGACCAATTTGACTTAAGGCCAAGCCGTCCATTGTAGCATGAATGTTGTTTGAGAGTTGGACTAGCCATGAAGTATGAATGTCTGTGAACTAGAAAACTGTATTTAATGTTTTTTTTCCCTTCTTCTTAGCACATCCCAAGCCCTGCTAAGAAAGTGCCAAGAATCCCTGCAACAACAGAATCTGAAGGCGTTACTGTCGCCATTTCCAATGGGGAGCATTAAGATACCTCTGTGAGGTGGGGAAAGAAACGAGGTGTGAGGGCAGGGTGAGAGAGAGAGAAAAAGGATTGCAGTAGCACTGAAGTTTCAGTGTACACTAGTACTTAATTGGAGCATGAAAAAACTGTTTAGGCTCCTTGGAAAAAATCATCATAATATGGTGTGCTGATTTTATAGTATTTTCAGAACACTAAAATCAGGAGTATATTGGAGATAGAGGGACTTGCCAGGTGCTGTGGGGATTCCTTAACCTGTCTGAACTTTTTTAATTGCTGAGAAGTAGCTGTAGTCTATTACAAAGTCTTTGTACACAGAAAGGAAAAAAAAAAAAAGGAATCTTCTGCCTGCTCTTCCATGTAAAATTACTTGAAACCTACACTGTTAACTTCTACTAATACTCAAGTGTGTGCAAAATATTCCAAGCTTTTAATGTTAGGGTTCTCAGTGCCTTGACAATAAGCAGTCAACCTTCTGAATACTGCAATTCTCTTTCACTTTATCACCTTCCCTTTCATCTCCCAGTCTGCCTCCCATCACCCCATTGCTATGGGACATGCATAGAGCCAAGAACATCCATTGATGGAATAGAGCCTCTCTTCCCTGTCAAAGTGACTGGATCAAAAATGGCTAGGCTGACAAGTGGTTTTATTAGAAGAAACTCTGTGATCCACTGTGTTAGTTACTATGTAATTCCTCCTAACATCTTATGTGATTTATACCTGCATTTTAAGTCACAGGAGACTGGGAGGAAAGATGAAGAAGGGAGGTAGTAAATTTTTTATTCTAAAGAAAGGGGATAATTGATTCAGCACCATAATAGATGGTTTAGTAGAATATCTAAGACAGCAGATTTTTCAAATAAAATTTAGAGCTATTGTGGAGCTGTTTTAACTAGCAAACGAAGAGAATGATGTTTATCACTTTGTCTGGAACTCTAGCCTGTTAGCTGTCTTTATATAACACATTTCCAAAAGACTCTTTCTGGCTTTGAATTTGGCTTTGTACTTTGAAGTCCTTCTCACTATTGGTAATACTGTAGGAGTGGAGTCTTTTCTTTCTTTCCCCTCTTCCCCAGTGTGCGAGCTAAAGCTATCCATTTTGCAAGCAGTAGATAGATTTACAGTGGTTATGGGGAGTCCATTCTGGTAGATTTTTAAAGCCCAGATTGGAAATGAACTATGATATGAGCCTTTTAAGCTTGTAATATATATATATATACATACATATATATGTATATATATATTTAAGTTGAGCTAATGTACAGAATGACGTTTCATTGAATTTATTTCATTGCTAATTCTACAAAGCTACATTATCTAATATAAAGTAGCAAAAAATGATTTCTGTTAATTACATTTTTTTGCGTGTGTAATGAAGTGTTTGTATTACCTGTCACTCACTAGGATTTGATAACTTGCTGTATTTGTACAGTCAAGCCTTGGTAAAATAGTTGTTTATTATAAATTGATGAATACTAATCTGTTTGTTCTGCTGAAAATGATGGAGCAATGCATGATGATAGTGTTTGCAAGTATTTTGGTTTAGGTTGCCCTCATGAAACTTAACCTTGGCACCTGTAAAACAAACTGTCATGGAACAAAGTCCATTGCTGGCAGTGGACAAGCCAAGAAGTGAGCTACTGGCACAGGCCTCACAGGTCTGTGAGGCTGATCCTTTATTAAAATAAAGTTTGAGATATTTGAAACCTATTGGAGTAGTGCTGACTTGTTGGTTTTTTAGGATGGATTTCTTTTTCTTTAACAGGAAAGAGGAAGCTGGCTCTGGTAAAAACCCAGAGTTTTGGGGTCACAAGCTGTGGGGATATTCTGCATCTTTCTTCTTAGTAATTCCATTACGAAAGTGGAAAAAAGAGTTGCTTAGGCTGGTGTAAAAGGGCCTTGTTTCAAGATAACTTAAAATGCTTTTATATGTAAACTGTTTATTGTGGAGGAATTAATACCCACTTTATTAAATGGAATTAATTACTGTTTTATAAAAATTGGTATTATTACCCTCAGAAATTCTGTGAAGGAGGCAGCTTGGTTCTTGCTTTGTACACACTTGAGCCTCACTGAGTCCAGTTTCCCATACGTGGCTTTTCAGAGTCATTCCACTGCTCATTTATATTAATTATTTCCTCTAAAGTGAACTGATTGTCTCATCAATGCCATAACAGGTAAGGCATCCTGCCTTTAAATGTGAGAGCACCAGCTGTACCTGTGCTCACCTTATGTCGGGTATCTTTCCTTAGCTAAACTCATGGGTTCTTCCTCTTAGCTTAGGCATGTCAGCTGTCCCTTTTCAGAGCACAGCTGTCACACTTGTCCTCTGCACTGCAGTTGATGCTATTGAAGATCTAAGCATAGAATAAGCAATTAAAGCTGAAAACCAAAGCGTCTGCATTTTGGTGAGGCTCAGAACAACTGGACTCGTCAGACTGTCCAGGTTTTAACTTGCAGTGATCAAGTGTCACAATCAGCCTTG
Source organism: Peucedramus taeniatus (assembly GCA_013400575.1). Lineage (NCBI taxonomy): Eukaryota > Metazoa > Chordata > Aves > Passeriformes > Fringillidae > Peucedramus > Peucedramus taeniatus. The sequence goes on along the minus strand of WBNO01008494.1, from coordinate 49,802 downwards.
TGTGAGCTTTGGTTGCCAAAGCAGGATGGCAGGAGTGAGGACAAGCCTGTAATGCTCAGTGAATAAAAGCAGATTTTGCTGCTGCTTGCATTCAGCTGCTGGTAACAAGGGCTAAGGCAAGAACTTAAAACTACATGGGTTTTGGAGTATGCTTAAATCTTTCTTTATTGGAATGCAGCTGGAGTCCAAGCAGTTCCAGAGTGGCAGAATTGTGCAAGCAGTGGAAGGTGTCAGAAGGGTAATTGATGGTAGTCCAAGCAGCCAGGCACCCACACATACAGGGTTAAAGTACTGAATCCTAATTTGTCTTCTGGAATCATGACAAGTTGGGAACTGCAGCCAACATAAGCTTTGATGTTTCTTGAAAGAAAATATAGTGCTTTTTAAAAATTAACTTGTTAAATTTGATGAGGAAGTTCAAAAGCAGAATTTGTAATTGTTTAGATTATAGTCTGGTCTCTGCTTAAATTTAGTTTTCTGCAAAAACTGTTGCAGTTTGAAGTGGTAAAGTTGTGTTGAGCTTAGGTACAGCTATTCAGAAGTTAGCTGTTACATGCCTGTGCAGAGAATCTCCCAAACAGGTTAAGTGCAGCAGCATGGTGTTTATTAAAAGATCCCCCTCCACTCATGATCTTTGCAGTTACTGGGTTCTTGCACTGGCTATACCAAGTAGATGGAGAAAGGGTCAAAAAAATGCACAAGAGCTCTGGTTTTGAGTGCTTCACTGTTAATTGAGAAATGCAAAGAAAATGAGGCATTTTTGGTTTATTCAAAAATTACAAAAAAAACGTAACACTACAGCTTAAGGATAAGTGAATAATCCCCTTTGTCAAATGTGCTGAGCATAAAGCCTGCAGTGCAATTTTATAAAATAGAACACAGCTTGGACGTGTGCTTAATGCCATTATAAGAAGTGATTCCGTTCCTCGAGTCATCTTCTTTTGGATCTGGCTGGGACATGATAGGAACAGATTCCAGTGCCCTTTTCTTCTGTACTCTGTGCAAGACAATTCTGTAGACCCCTGTTATGGAGCTGCGTGCATCTCTTCCCCGGTTGTTCTGAATGTGATGTTCTGTGATTCCCAGATCTTCCAGAATATTTTTCACTTCAATTTCTTCTTCTTTAAGCGTACTGATGTCTGATAAATACTTTGGATCCAGTTTAAATGTCTGCAAAGGTTTGGGGAACTGTATTCCTTGCATCCATTCACTGTTCATAATCAGTTTGACAGAGTATCGCTTGGTTGGTACTGGCTGAAGGACTCCTTTTATCAGTTTCTGGCAATTTTCTGAGAGGCAGGAAGGCAAGGTGTATGTCCCTTCAAGAATGCACTTTTTCAGTTTGCCTACTGTATCTGCTCGGAATGGCATGCTACCTGTCATCATGAAGTACAAGAGGATTCCCAGTGCCCAGATGTCTACATAGATGCCGATGTAGTTTTCATCTCGGAAGAGTTCAGGGGCGGCGTAAGGAGGAGAGCCACAGAAAGTTTTTAAAGTTTCATCTCTTTTACTTATTGTGCTGAATCCAAAGTCTCCCACCTTAACACAGGTGTTACTGGCATAGAAGATGTTTTCTGCTTTCAGGTCCCGGTGAATGATATTGTTGTCATGCTGTGGAAGAAGAGAAAAAGTTGGTATTGGATTGTTCCCAGGAAAGTTCTCAAAGGCTGCCTCTAATTGGTTAATTACCCTGAAGGAGAAGGGGAGTTATCTTGGGCAAATTCAGAAACTAGTATTGCAATTGGAAAAAAGTATTAAACCAATTTAACTTAATTCTCCACATATTCAAAAACAATTGAGTAGGGGGAGGAGAAGGATGCTGGGATTTTTTAAACACAGCACTCTCAACTTGTTAACTAATAGCAACTATTTTCATGAAGCAAATGTGTGAGGGCAGTATTACTAATCCTACAAGACTTGACACCTTCAAGTGCAAAATCTGTATTTTTTTAGGGTTCATGGGACTTGTTTTTGCATTAGCTACATGTAACTTACAGATTTAAACATTTAGTTCACCAACTGAACATTATCACAGATGAAGTAAGAAATCTGCTACCTTTGTGTTCTGTGATCTAATGTCCTATGAGGAACTGGTGGTGGCAGGAGAAAAGGACCACAGAGTTGGGCTTCACAGTACGTCATGTTGCAGGACAATCAAATTTAGTGGTGGTCTAGTTTTAGAAATCTATAATATATACACCATAATTTCTACTTTTTTCTGTTGGAAATGCCAGTAGTGGCTAAGGACTCGACTGAATTTGCTGTGCTTAGTCATGACATACCTGTCTTTGATTAAGAGTTTAGCTTCATCTTTGGAATAACTAGAATGAATGCATGAGCACTCTCTGCCTTATCCTTTGGAGTAACATCATACAGTATCTGGAGGCAATAAAGAAACCCTTTGGCATCCTATTTCATCAGTAACAGCCAGGGATCCTCTGTCCTTGTGGACTGGCAGCAGGGAGATGGGATTTATGTAGCCTGGATGTGATGGCTTAGCAAAAGTGAAATGTGCAGAAGTCTCTGTGTACAAAGGAAGAGGTTGGTCAGCTTAATAGTCTATGTTTAATTCTAAGAAACAGATGTGGTGTAATTTTGAAATGTAAATTCAGTTCCTGTAGCTGCAGGGTGCCTGTCCTATGGATTAAATGTTGAAGCTAATCCACCACTTAAAGCACATACGATCATTTCGTCAAAATACATAAGAAAAGCATGCTGTTTATGTAAGCAAGCCGCGAGTAGTGTGTGATGCAGTCTCCAGACGCCTGACCCGGGATCACCCTTGTTTCTGACTTGGCCAGAAGCCATTACGTGGCAAGGAGGACAGGAGCCACCGGAGGGCACCCTGAGCCAATTTTAACAAATGCTGTTTCTCAGACTTGTAGAACAGTTTTCCGTGGATTTTTTTTTTTTTTTTTTTTTTTTAAGTAGCTGTAATTACTCTGCAAGGTTTAGAGATGTACCGAAGTAGTTAATTGCTCCTCTTCTGCCTTGACAAGATGCTTTCGGCTCTACACAAAGAGCATAATCCTAAGTGTATGTACTGAAGACTAGGCAAGAAGTGACTTGTTGGGTGTTAACCTCACAAATTTGCATCAAGTGAGGACCAGGAATTTACTGTCTTTAAGTGACAGATTTACACAGTCATTAATAAGCAAGCCGGATGTTTGCAACACCTAACCAGCCTCTGTGGAAGCGGAAGAGTGACTGATCCTATGTTTTGAAACAGGGAGGGATTCGTTTCTTCCCTCCCACTGGTGCCCACAGCACCTTAAAGCAAACAGAACACTGGTGCTAAAAGGGTGATTCCACCCACCAGGTGTCTCCAATCTCCTCCCAAAAGCTGTGAACAGAGAGGCTGTAAATTGAGGTGGATGTGAAAACCCTCGGATACCTTTAACAGCTTTTCTATAGCTGTTTTGCTTTTCAGAAATGTGGGCCTGAAATTTTGGGTAACAGTAAATCTGCTGTTGAAATTCAAAAGAAATATCCACAAAATAAGCTCAGAGTAGTGAGAGGCAGCATGCCTGTGTAAGAGCAACTTACCATGTGCTTCACAGCAGAGACAATCTGAGAGAAGATTATTTTACAATCTGTTTCCAGCAGCTTTCCTTCTGTACTGATTTTAGTGAAGAGCTCCCCACCCCCTGCATACTCCATCACCAGGTGCAGTTTTGAGAGTGTCTCCACCACTTCATACAGCCTGATGATATTTGGGTGGTGCAGCTTTTCCATGCTGGAGATCTCACGAGACAGCAAACGTTGAGTCTTCCGGTCTAGCTTTGTCTTGTCCAAAATCTTAATTGCAACTTTCTCTGAGAAGAAAAACATATTTTCCATGTTGGTAATGCAATAGGTACAAATGGTAATACCTTTTACATACAACGATGCTTGGCTGTAGAAGTGCAATAAAATTTCATCTCATCAGTATAAACTAATCAGTATAAACTGCCCCTTTCTGTCTATGATGTCCTACTCAGTGCTGGGGTAACTGAAGGAGGGTAGAGTATTCCAATGGCTGATCAAATCATCTGCTGCCTTGATGTGCTTTGCTGTGACAGACTTACACTGAAGGCACAGCATCTGCTTTTGGTGTTCACTACTGGTAGAGAAAGTCTGTGCTTTTGTTGTTAGCTCAGAGCTCCTCAGATGAGCCAGGTACTTGGAGACTAATGGAGGTGTGAAATTTGTGTGTTTTGTTTCTGACCAGACTGACAAATTTGTGGGGAATTTAGAGGCTTTGGCTATTTTATTCTGAGCAGTGAAGTCGAGTAAGTCGCAGGGATCCTGTAAGACAGCAAATCTAGGTGGCATATACTGTTCTGGTAATGCAAAGCTGCTAAGTCCTACATGTTTCTGGAAATCTACATGGAGAAGCCAAAGGCCACAAAACACATATATATATATATGTGCAGCTATATATATATATATCTGCAGCTGCCCCACATCATCAGGGTAGCTCAGAGCAGTATGAGTAGGTAAATCACAGTTGCCCTCATGTTCCTGTTTTAGTCTGTAGGTTACAGCTTTTGTCTTTACTCTTCTGAACACAGCTGGTATTTGAAGGATTAGTCTGGTTAAAACAGGTTTATGGTGGCTTTGTACAACTTGTCAGGACAGCAAAATTAAAATGGATCACAGCAATAAAAACAACTATTTATTGCTGGGAAGAAGGGATTCTTGGTTGTTCAGATTTTTCTTTTTCCTCAAGACTATCTTAATCAAAAATCACAGATTTCTTAATAATTAATCACTTGTAAGAAATCTTTCAGAAAAAAAAAAGCTTCACCTTGGTTTCTAGTAAATGGGAATAAATTAGAAAAAAAAAGGAATTGTTCACTTGTTGCTGTAAGAAAAGAGAAGGCTATTGCATTTTATAGATGTTCAGGTATAAAAGCATTCGAGTTTTTACTGATTATTATCAAGTTTAACTCAAGTTTAATATTTCAACATATATAATAGAATGTTAAGGACACTTATGCATGTGATAAGATCAAGAAAAACTCCGTGTTTGGCATATTTACTTTTTTTAGTGTGATACATAAATCAGTTGTATCAATCCCTACTGAAGTGCAGCAGATGCTTGAAGCACATGTGATTCTTGTGGTGGAAGGGGCTGAACCTTCCCTGGACGTGCAGGTTTTCAGGAGTCTGTGCTGAGTACAGGGCAATTGTCCTGGCCACACTGCTTCTCAGGGACCTGAGGGAGAGCCCCTCAAGCAGGTACCTCCCATGTGGTGGAGCTGGGTGAACCAGGAGGAAATGCAGCTACTACAGTGACTGCTGATCTGGTGAAAGACCCTTGTCATGTTCACAGCACATTGATCTCCTAAACCAAAAGGAAAGAGCATCACCTTGCAGTAGGTTATATTTGCACAACTAAATGCTTACAACTCTTACAATCTTAACCACGCAAGTTGGGGACATTTGGGCTTTAAAATAAAATCTTCTAGGTTAATTTTTTCCCCTTTCATTTTGCTCTACTTTTCCTCCTGGTAAGTTTCCCTGCAAAGTTTTTAAAGGAAAGAGGAGGGAAAAAAAAAGATTTAGAACTGAAGAGCCTGATTCTACTCAAACATCACCATAAATCAGGACCAAGCTCCTTTAAATCTACATCATTGCAGCTGCAAATGCATTACATGCAAAGAAACTTGACACCTTCCTTTTCTTTTCTGAACTCTTCCTTTCCTCTTCCAAACAATGCTTGGTTTACAAATCCTCTACTACTCTTGCTTAGCAGCCGTGCTGAACAGAAGAACATTTTTAACAGGCAGTTTATTTACCAAAATGATTACAAAAAGAGTTGAAAGAGATCTTGATTGACTATATGCAGTGTATGAGATTTGAAAAGTGCTAGGTGAAATCTTAGTAACAGAAACTAGGAAAAGGTTGGGAAATAATTTCAGGAAGAAATGGTATATGATGTGATGGCAAAAGGAAAAAATATACAAACAAAACCAAGTTAAAATTGCTTAAAAAAAAAAAAAAAAGCAAACTGGGTGCCTGAACATTCCTGCTTTTGCAATTCATGTCACATTAGACAGACTTCTTACTAGCTATACATTTTGCATGCTCGTAATTGCTTCTATTCAGCTGTGCTCTCACACTTCCTTTGTCAGCTGGAAGGCATGTAAAATAAAAGTTATACAGGGTTTAGGAACATAACAGTCCTTAGCAAGAAAACTCCATGAATTTCTGGAGAAAATCTTTGCCAAAATTCAGGTTAATATAGTGGGCAAAGTCCCTGAATAACACAACACATGTAGAAACATAAATCAGAAAAGACCTCTAAAATCATGAAGTCCAACCTGTCATGCCCATCACTAAACATTGTTCCTAAATGGCACACCTACACATCTTTAAGTATCTCCAGGGATGGTGACTTCACCAGTCACTGTAGAGTCCATTCCAAGGCCTGACCACCCCTGAGGTATGGAAATTTTTCCTAATATCCAACCTAAACATCAACCTTTCCTGGCACAATTTGAGGCCATTCCCTCTTACTCTCTCCCTTGCAACCTGGGAGAAGAGGCCGACCCCCACCTGGCCAGAACCTCCTGTCAGGCAGTGGTGAGAGTGATAAGGTCTCCCCTGAGCCTCCATTTCTCCAGGATAAACACTCCCAGCTCCCTCAGCTGCTCCTCACAGGACGTGTGCTCCACACCCTACCCCAGTTCTGCTGCCCTTCTCTGGACTCACCAGCATCTCAAAGTCTCTTTATAGGGAAGAGTCCAAAACAAATGCAACATGGGATTTGAGCTGCGGCCTCACCAGTGCCCAGTACAGGGGGACAATCCCTGCCCTGGCCCTGCTGGCCACACCATTGCTGATCCAGGCCAGGATGCCATTTGCCTTCTTGGCCACCTGGGCACACCCTGGCTCATGTTCAGCTGCTGTCACCAGCACTGCCAGGTCCTTTCCAGCCACTCTGTCCCAGCCTGGGGCACTGCCTGGGGCTGTTGTGACCCAAGGGCAGGACTTGGATCTTGCTGAACCTCACACCTCACCTCACACTTGTTGAACCTCACACCACTGGCTTCAGCCCATTGATCCAGCCTGTTCAGATCCCTCTGCAGAGCCTTCCTGCCCTCCAGCAGATCAACACTCCCACCAAACTGGGTATCACCTGCAAAGCGACTGACATTAATCAGGGCTGGCCCCAGTGCTGAGCCCTGTGGAACTCCACTAGTGACCAGCCCCAGAGGGATGTAACTCCATTCAGCACCATTCCCTGGGTTCAGCTAGCCAGCCAGCTTTTTATCCAGTGAAGAGTGCACCTGTCCAAGCCATGGGACATGGCATCCACATCAAAGCACCTAAGATTTTTCTGTGTTTTCTAAACAACCAAGACAGCCCTTGAGCTCATCATCCAGTATGATCCTGAAGTTTTTTCCTCTCTCTCTCTCTCTAGAAATCATGTGTCCTGCTACAACAGATCACAAGGGCAACAGAAAAGCATATGTATGTAATTGTTACAAAGGCTCATCTTAGTAAAAACCAAAATTGTTTCCTCTTTTGATACAGGATGATACGGGAGAGAGACCATATTAAAGCTGGCAGTAACTGAAGGGCTGAACAGCCCTCTGACACATACACCACCCTCTTCCACAGAGACCAGAACAGCAGTAATGATGAAGCCTTTTATTTATATAATCAGATTAAAAAAAAAGACTTGCACTCTTTAACACTGTGCAGGAACATCATTTCATTGCCAACACAACAATGTGTATCTACCACAAAAAATGGAACCCTCTTTGGTGGTGGTGAGTGTGTATACATGAATGCCTATGTGCACGTTCCTGTTCTGCTCTCCATGTTTTGAATTTTATTGGCACAGATGAACTCACAGCCAGAATGAGTCAATATTTATCTTTCATTGCTCCTTCCTCATGACAGTTACAAACTTAGCATCAATAAATCAACTCCCTTTCCAGTGAACATTTCAACCAAAAAATTTACAAACAAACAGAAGAAAAATAATTTGAGAGATTTCTGTTGAAAAAGAACCTTTTCTAGAAAAAGTACAGTTTTGGTTTTGGTATTTAATTTGTCCAAGTTTACCGTATTCATTGAAGCTCAAAATTTTTCAATCAGCTCTATTCAGATATTAAAGCAACCTGCTTCCTAAGTTCAGCAAAGGGCTCATCCAGATCAAATTTCTAACTGCCTTTCATTAGCATTCCTTGTGTTCCCAGTACAGGAGCAGCATTTCCTCCAACAGTAAGCACAAAAGAGTTACCTCGGGAAGAAAAAGAAATATCACAGAAGAGGAAACAACTTGTGGGCCAAATAGGACAGAGATGCTTTTCTGAAACAAGCATAACCAAAAACTCCATACCCAGTTAAAGCAACCCTTGGGTGTTGGCAGGTTCAAATGTGAAAAATTAAATACCATCGGTTCTCCACTTAAGATTCCCAGTGCAACAACCACTGCACCTGAGGGATAAGTGGGAGCTTTCACCCCCCTCAAATCTGGGCTGAAAGAGGTCATTAAAGAAAATAACAGTAGATAATACAGTTCTGGGGCATATCTTGTTCTCTCACCTGTAAGATGGATGGAGGGAAGGAGAGTCAATCAAACTGAAAAGACTCTTAGAAGAAAAGCAAGATAGTAGTGTACAAAGATACAGAGAAAACTAGCCACCTTGATGGAAAACAACAATTTCTATTATTTTCAGACAAAGGCAGAAGAAGAAACAGGACAGCTGATGACAAGTTCTTAGTTATACCTATGTTCGAAGTGTCCACTGCAGTTACCTAGCCCTTCTAGTCCTTCCTAGAAGCAGTAGATGGGGTGCTTTGTATAATTAAAACAAGAAAAATAACTGACAATTCAACACAAAGACCAGTTTGGCAATACTTGTTCCCCTGCCCTCATTCCTCCCACACCTATAGCTCCCATCCTAGCTTTTTACCATAAAAAACCATCAGCAAACGAATCAGTTAAGTGGGCATAGAATTTCTCACCAAAATTACCATGACCAAATAAAATATTTTGTCCATACTAGTAAAATTTGTGACAAAAAAAAGGAAGCCTTGCTAACTCTGGCTGCAGGCAGTAGCATGCCTAACCCGCTGTCCTGGGCATTCATCAGCTGTGTCCCTGCAGGCCAGGAGCTGGGGCAGGGAATAGGTGGATGGACAGGGCAGGTTATAGGAGGAGAGGCCCAAAACCACTCTGAGCCACAGGATGTGTTAGCTCCATGAACGGCAGTGATGAACTCCACCTGTAATAGCTGCCAGGTAGAGAAAATGTTTCTAGTTTCTTTAAAGCCTAATCCAACCCTGAGCATTTATGTGTGACCTTGTCCCTTGATTAACTCAAAACATTAAAAATACACACACATATACACACACAGACATCAGACACAGACACACACTCTATAAGTGTATTTAAGGTTCATACAACATCCTTCTTCCAATAGGAGGCCATTTATATAGGTCACTCAGCATGCAGTGATGCCTACCTTTGGTTAGGGAATGAATTCCAAGCTTCACTTGTGAGAAATTCCCGCTTCCTATTTCTCCTCTGACTCGATAGAAGGCAATTCTCTTTCCCAGGGTTAATTCTTTCACCACTTTTTCATTGTGAGACATATCTTGCATTAGTTTCTCAAATGGGGTCAGCCTGTGCTGTTTGCCCTCTTCATCTCCTTCATGGCACTCTGGGTGCCCATCATCTTCTCTGCTGTCCTCGTGATGCCACCTGGAACAGCGGTATTTTCCAAGACTTCCTTCATTCACATATCCTGTTGTCATAGTCTATAGGGTAATCACTTCCCCATTTAACAAGATGTCCTGATAAGTTTAAATGAAGTAATTCTGTATGAATATGCAATCCTGCACATTATGGACACTGTGACAAATGTAGCAAAAGAAAAAAAAAAAAAAGCAATTTACGGAAAGTCCAAAGACTAGTTTGAAAATTCGTTCAAAAACAAATCTGGCACATCTACATATTGCATGTCCTGTTCAAAATCAGAGATAAAACTGGAAGCTGTATACATCCATTCCTCACTAATAGAGTTAGTGTGTCAGGATCTTCAGCTGCAAGGTAAAAGAGGCTTTGCAATTAAAACTGCAAACTTTGTGCAAGAAAGTGGCACGGTGCTCACTGTCTATGCAGTACATTTGACACATGCAAAGTATTTGACACAAATATTCAGATTTTAGCTTGATCCTTTGAGAACTAACTTGATAGATAAAGGTCAAACAGAAAGCTGATTAACTGCTCTGAATAAATCCAGATACTTCTAGCTAATTTTGAATAGCTGACCTTAAGAGCGAAGTTCTCCTTGATTCTGGTAAAAGTCCAAAAGCTGACTGTAGGGATTGCCTTTGATTCATTCTTCAGCCTGTGAGCTTGTCACTGTACCTTGGAAATGTCACTGTGTGTGGAAGCCTTGCTGTAAAAGGTACGCTGCCCCTCTGTTTCCTTCCCATGGTTTGTTCAACAAAGCAACTGATTCTGGAAGATGACAGGAAAAGCATAATCTGTGCACCAGGCAAAAGAAATGCTGCACCTCAGTATCCCTGCAGTCACATGGCAGGACAATACAGGATTAAGTAACTGCAATGTCACGTTAACCCTCCTTTATTTAGATGAGCTTTCTTTAACGCCTTGAGCCTTCTCAAAATTTTGCCAGACGCGTGGTGTTCCTGAGCAGACAGATGAAGAAAGTAATTAAAACCTTTACATAACAGCCATACGCTTCACTGAATGACAGCATGACCCACACCATTTCACCAGTTTAACTCTGGCAGCGCAGACATAGAAGTACTTACCCTAAATACGCAAGCAACTACTTACCTTTAAAGCAGCACACCATTCTTTTTCTTCTTTACTTTTCTGTTTTAACCTTGAAAGCCAGGAGTTGTTCAGCCAGTGCTGATCGTGCAGCTGCACGCCTGAGGGTGATGAGCTGGGCAGGAGAGCTGAGGCAGTGCAGGCAGTGGCAGCACTCACCTCCCCTGCTCCCAGCCCGCAGCACACCCGACTGACGGACACGGGAGACACCCGACTGCCAGGACAGATGCACCAGACTGAGGGGGAGTGAATCAGACCAGTAACTCACTGCCTGAAGCTTAGGTTGACAGTCACCTAAAGTGCCACACTAGCTGAGGGCATGTGACATTTGCCAGGTGGAGCTGCCCTCCAGGTGGAGCTGCCCTCTAAACCCCGCAATCTCCTTCTTGAGCAAGAGGAAGAGAGGTCAGAGGCACAACCTAAGTGCAAAGAAAAAGCAGCCAGTGATGGTTTCACTAAATGGGAACTGGAGTAGCACAGGAGCACTCTTCTGCTCCTTCAGAGAGGCCAAGGTGACTGAACCATGCTCTGGGACACTGCTCCCTGCCTTGAGACACATTGAAGAAATTTTTCAAGTCACTTTACCTCTCTGTGCTGCAGCAACGTTGCCGGCAGACAAGTCTGTCCCAGGGTGAGGCAGAAAGCCTGGCTTTCCCTCAGAGTCTGTGACTCTCTCTGTCACCTCTCTGAACCAGGGATGCTTCTTAACTGTGTGTGCTGCAAACTTAATGGCTGACGCAGTTTGTAACTGGAACGGAGGGAGAATTTACATTATGTCCATAATCCCTTTGCTAACTCTTTTTGGCTTACTCATATTTGATGAAAAGAGCCCTTTTCATGGTTGACAGAAACTAAAAATAATAAATACATAATCGTATTATTCTCTGGATTTAAAGAGAGTGAAACCCCTGACAAACACTGTATGTGTACATACAGCTAATGGCCAAATCCTGATAGTCTTATTAGGGAAGAGACCAAGTGACAAATGAGAAAATCCTTCAGTATTCTCCCACCAAACCACTCTTTCTTAGCACCAAATGTCCCCCTAATTTTATTATTTTATACCTTGGAAGAAAAAATTCATGTGGAATGACACCCCATCCCCACACAAACTGAAAAACCCAAACACCACACTTTACATTCTGCTTGTCCTCCATTTGGGAAAAGGACCATTTATTTCAGGATTTCCTGAATTCTGGCCCACAGGTTATCTGCTTTAACCTGTTTCACATCAAAATTGTAAAAGTATTCTAGATAATAAAAAACTCTTTATATGAGACTCGACTGTATTTCACAGTTTTAATGGTGGATGACACTCTAGCAGAGCAGGGCTTTTGGAAGCCACTTGTGTGCTGTACAGTGCCACAGTGATTCAGAGGCAGAATTCTGGCCCCGTTCTGCTCTTTGATCTTGAGAACAGAAGCATAAGTTGTCCATACAAAAGGTCTGGAAACCTCCACGAGCAGTGTCAGGCATGCCATGTACAAACTATAAAATATTATTTAATCAAGCGTCTTTAGTTGGGTGGTGACATCCTCACCACCAAAGAATAGCTGTAACTTATGGCTATAACCTCCAGAGTGGCAGGTATGGACAATTCTGCTCCTGCAAAAGAAGAAACACAGAACTACCACCATCTTCTGCAAAAATTATCAGTGCCCTTGCAGTTAACTGGCTGTACAGAAAAGGCTGACTGTGTAAGAAGAAGGGTTTCCTTCAAACAAACTTGTGTAGACAAGCCCCTCCTGGATACATTTCATCAAGGCACAGAAAGCAGCTAGCCCAGTTCCATGTGGATCAGAGACAAACCATACGGGAATGCCAGAACCTTGTGGGGACAGAGGAGTCAAGAGAAAGGCAAAACTGCATCGAGGCATCAGCACATGGCTCTTCCTGAATCTGCTCCTGCAGAATTTCTCCTGGGGCTCAAAGTGCTGTTTTCTAGAGCACAGCCTACCATTAATCTCCCTTTCAGGCTTGACATGTAACTGTCAAACCTGCAAGCTCCTGGCACTTGGCCAGCTGGCTAGGTTTCCCTGCCTTTTGAGATGAGCTATTTCAGTATTCCTGGTGTTAGCAGTATATATACCATCTATTTATGGCCTACATTCCTTCCTGTAATCAAACCCAGCAAAATCTATCCTGATATCACACAAAAGGGCACTGACTGTAAAAGAAAATAATTCTAAGAAAGATGGGAAAAACAAGGAAATCAGTTGTGATCCAAACACAATGAAGGACCAATGACTTTTTTTTCCTCCAGTCTGGCTGACCAGTGACGAGAAGAACTTCACAAAAATTTATCTGACCAAATAATCACTTAAAAAAAAAAATAAGCAAGCAAAAAAAAAAACAAAAAAAAAACCCACAAAAAAAAACTAAACAAAAAAACCCCCACAAAACACAACACCAAACAAAAAAAAAAGAAAAAAAAAAAAAAAAAAAAAAACAAAAACAAAAACAAAAAACCAAAAGCAAACCACTATAAAAAATCAACACAGCATCATAAGACAGTGAACGAATGTATCAATCCTTTAAGACCTAACACTGTTGTTGTTTAACCTTACTTTTCAAACTGACATTCTCCTCCTATTCTAAGAAATGCTAAGTACCCTGAAGCTTCAGGCTCAGTTTAAACCCTGCAACACAACTCTAAGGAAGTTCAGAACTACAGGAAAAAGAATTAAACCAACAACGAGATCACCAGGTATAGAGAATTTGGTTCCTAAAATCCCATCTTGACAGAGAGATAAAATGTGACCTGGTTTTAAGAAGCTTTGAATGGAGCACATGACAGCACAGAAGCAGCTAGACCACTGCTCTCTGAAAGCATGTGTTTTGAAAATTGGTCTCTGTCATTAAATGTGTCTTCCAGAGAGGCAAAAATCACTCAGCTTAAACTGCTGCAACTCCTATTAGAGTGAATGTGAAGGAAGTTACACTGGAGGGTCTCCTACCACTCAAATGGTCACAATACCAGGTGGTTTTAATGAGGATGTCCCTGGATATTGCAACTCATTTACTAGAGTTCCCTTTTCAGCCCCTCTGCTGTCTAGTCTGAGGAGACAGGGATTTTTAAGGTATTTCCCTAGGGTAGGGGATTAGTCAAATTTTTAAAAATTCCCTTGAAGAACCACATGTCTCCTGCTTAGTAGATTATATGCACCATGCACCAGCTCTGGAACAAAACTGAATTTAAAGTAGCAAGGATTTTTTTAAAACTCATCTGCTAGAAAAATATCGACCCTGTTTTTTTAATCACAGCTTTGAATGTTCAATTGTTGCAAGAAAATACCAACTCCTGTGTATGTAAAACCTATCTTTTACAAAAGATTAGAGGCCAGCAGAACAGTCCTGCAAGACCTGTAGCACAGACCACAGGGGACAAAAGCCCTGCTCTGCAGACACCACAGGGAAAGTAATAGCTCAACTTCTCTGCTTATGCTCAAGTGAGTACATGGCTGCTGTGGCCAAAGGAAGTCAACATTTGTTCAAGGTTTGTCCTGAGCACATTTTTGATTTACATGAGAAGCACTCTCAGTCTTATTTCTGTGAATGGCAGAAAACAGAATAAAATACTCCCCAGAGCTTCACACAAATTGTTTAAAACCCCCCCAAACCCAACTATTCAAAATACAAAATACAGCATGGTTACAGGCTGAACACAGACCTCCATGTTCCCAGCTCACATAGGAGAAAATACTAACCAGGCACTGACCATGGGCATTGGTGTGCCCTGTTTTGTGGTCCACCCCTAAAAGATCTCTCCATGATCTTCAACAAGCTAACCCTCCTACATCCAGGACTGCTACAGCCTGACCCACAGAGACAGCCCAGCGGGCCCCCCGGCTGGGCCAGCACAAGCACACACTGACCCGCTCAGGTTGCCAATGCCTGCGTGGCAGCAGCAGCTCAGGGAGTCCTGCAGGGCCACTGACAGGCACTTCATGTGACACGGGTGTCAGAGGGCAGCACGGACCCACCTTCCCACCTCCCCAGGGGTTACCTGCCAACAGGCTGGAATAAGCTCTTGCTGAGAAGAAGGAAGGCTGCACAGAGCCCTCAGCAGCCAGAGTTTACATAACCCTGCCAGCACAGGCTGGGGCAGCCCAGCTGGGGGAGTCTCACATCAAATCCACCGTCTGCCATGCACAGGGTATATGGAAAAGAAAATCAACATAACACAAACCATACTAAGGAAGTACATTAAGACTTGTGAAATAGAAACTAAAATTGGGGAGGAGGGGCTGTAGGGCGGCATCCTTTCATCCTTTCACAGCACTGCTGATAAAACAGCTAGAAAGAGAATTAATTAGTCTTTGAATTGTGCAGAAAATAGCATTAAAAACAAAGACAAAAAAAATTTATTAGTAGGAATCATTGATTTCTCAGGTCTTTGAAATACATGGGAGGGATTAATTTGAAGTCTGACTGTTTGAAATTAAATTTACCCTTTCAAAACTTTAGCCTGGCCAGTCTATTTTATTTCCGTCTTTGAGGTATAATGCAAATCAGGTCAATTTGCCTCAGATTTGTTCTTTCATGATAAAATCAGTTTCCATTAAGTATGTATTTCTGAGTCAACAGAGATGCAACAAAGTCTTTATTAGACTTTTAAATAACAGAAAAAAATACATCTAACTCAGTTATTTCACTAAATATTAGTTTGACTCATTTTATTGGTAAAAATAAAATAAATTCTCTAGATAAAGCAAGCTATAATCCAAAAAGTAAGAAACAGGCAATACTTAGAGTACTGCTGAAATCAATGAAGAAATCAGTCTTCACTTACATCAAGAAAATGATTGCATATTTAGGCAGATATGCACTGCTAAGAAGACGGCCTACAATAAAATCACCCTGTCGTTTTCAAGGAAGAGAAACCTAAAATGTCCTCCCATACAAGAGAAACTGAAATTTTTCTGGTTCATATTATCTATCACAGTTTTCTTTCACTACCCCCACACACTTAGTAGTTGGGCCTTAGCAAACAGCAACAACTCTGGCTACCTCTTACAAGGTAATCAAATTTAGTTGCATCACTTTATATGCACTATTCAAAAGAACTGAGTACTAAAGGGTTACGCATTTTAAGGTGATTTTTCAATGTAACTGGGCAGAAGATAAGCAGTTGGTATTCTCCAGGGGCCTACTTGAAAATATACAAATCCTGCACTGCACTTCAAAATGTACTTTATACTGACTGGAGCTTCCAATTTTTCACAGTAATCTCTAAGACACTTGAGATTTGCCCTGAATCAGTATTAAGAAAACAGTGCATTACAGTAATTACATTCCTCACTAATAGAAGACACAGATGTAGAAATACAATACCCACATAAAAGTGTCAGGAGAGCAGCATCATAAAGACTGTCTGCTTGGTTTTAAAAAGGCTAAAAAATTATCCCCTGAAAGTGTTGTTGCAACTTCTTTGTCCCTGCCCATTTCAAACATCTCGAAGTGACTGCAGCTTTGAGAATTTCTAGAGCTTTTAGAGAAAAAAAAATCTAGATAGAAAGACAGGTATTTGCATTTCTCATCTCACTGACCTCACTCATTAGACTGGAAATGTCTAGAATACACCAGAAAACAACACAGAAATGGAAAACAGTCCCAGACATATTTCTCTAGTAATGTAAGAGTGTGCCACCTTCTCAGACTGAAGGGGTCCCCTTCCCATGCAGACCCCATGCCCTTCACTCTAGGTCTACCTCTGGAACTCAATTTGGGTACCAAATTCTGAAAAACCTCTGCAGTGCACTGCTACCAAGTTTGCCATCCATATGACCTCCTCAAGCTCTGCAGGCAGAGAGCCACAGAGCAGGGGAATAAGCTCAAGCTCCCCAGTGCTGCTGAAGCTTTGATTAACCTCTGGAAACTGGTTAATGCATAGCAAATCTTCAAGATGCAGCAAGGAGCTTAGCAGGAAAAAATGTGATCTTATTTGACATCCTACAGGTCGTAAGTCACTAATCTCTGTATATCAAAGACATCTTTCCCACTGAAGATTCCTCTTCCACTGGATTGAGAAGAGAATAGGTGTTTTTGAAACTGGGATTTAGAGAAACCGTACAAAGGCAGCAAGAAACACTCAAGACAGCCTACTGCAGATTGAAATGTTCTATCAGCTTCATCAGTGTGGTGCATATCCTAAGTGAGGGATATTAACCCAAAGAAGATGAAGCGCAACTCTAGATTTTACTGTTCTTCTGCAGCTTTGGGTACAGTATTGCAGCTTAATGCTTCACATGCATCCTAAGCTTCTTTTACAACTCTTTTTTTTTTTTTTTTTTTTTTAACTGACCTGGTTTTTGAGTACTGAAAAATTCATAATGCTGTCTCAAACTGAATTTCCAAGTGCAGCAGTGTGTGCTGAGGAAGCTGCCAGCACATTTAGGCAACTGACCTCTCCTGCTGAGAGGATCAGCAGAGCACACAATATTTGAGGGCAGGCACAGACCAATACCCAGGGAAACTGCAGAAGAGGAACACTGCAGAGCTCCAAGCAATACAGACCTTGCTACTGATCCACTGGAAGACAGAGTCATGTGAAAAAGCTGCTACATCTCAAATCCCTAAAACCCATGCTACTTTTCATATCACATTTAAACAGTAAAAACTTTCCTGAATTGAATGAATATTATTGTTAATAAATTTAGCTAGCATTTAATTTCATTAGCTAATCTTATAAACATTTGTAGAGTATCTGTCCTAGAATTCAGACTATTATTATTATAATTATTACTGCTGCTCTCACTACTATTATTACTGTGAAAATGAAGGGTTATGTGAACTATGTTTCCTTAGAAAGAACAGAGCAAATCTGAGTAAAAAGGATCATAACAGTTGATACTTTGTTAAAATGGTAATGAGTAACACATTCAGTATTCAAGTTTAGGGAAGAGATTTTGACAAATCTGCAAAAATAGAAATTAAGACTAAGTCCATGGTATTACATGTAACTCTATCATTACATATAACTCCATGGTATTACACAGATACTAATTACATTCCATTATTTCAAGGATCATAGATTCACTAAGGATGCAGAAAGCAAATATATGCAGAAGTACAGCATAAACAAATTTTAGAACATCTTTCAGAGAGTTTCAATCTTCCCTGCAAGCATCCACTCCCATGACACAGTTCTGTGACAACCACCACACACATAACACAATCCAAAATCCTAAGTTTATTTAAAAGTCTGTATGTAAGACACTCCAGTTCCTCACCTTCCCTCAATCTTTTCCTTAAAGAAATATGCAAGAGAATTTCAGATTAGAATCCAGAAATGTATCTGAGACTAGAGGTATGCAGATGACTTTATAAGCTATTTCTATTAACTAAAGTTCTGAAATAGCAATCTATTTTTAAATAGACAACAATGTAATGCTGCTAGCATTTCATTCACTGACTAATCTCTCTCCTGGATTTGCTTAATGCTACACCCCTTTCCAGCAGCCTTCTATCAGCTCAAGGAAAAGCAGCTGCCTGAGTGCAGCAGAACTCAATGAAAAGGAAAAAACTCTAGTTTCATTCTACTTTGTAATTGGGGGGTAAAGACAATAGGAAAACAATCAGTTGAATTAGTTCACAACTAGTGTTTAAGAGAAAGAAAAGAGAAAGAAAATGGATAGAGTCAAAATATTATAAGAGTCTTAAATGGTGTGAGTTACTTGAGCAGAACTTTTTTTTTCCCATTTATCACTGTAATTAAACTATAAAATCTATTGAGTGGAAGTTTTGTTGAGACAGTTAAGAATGAAAGTGCTGTTTAAGTGATATGAATGTGAAATTATTTGCCAGCAGGCAAACACACTGAGAAAAAAAACAACTGGATTTAAAACTATAATGGTGCTTTTGTATATTACTAAAGGCATACAGTGTCACTAGTGGTTCATGTGATTTAAAAACATAAAGTTACAAGACCTGCTAAAGTTTCTAGGACAGCTTTTGCGAATAGGGGAAAATGGGAACAAGAGACAGAGAGGAACAGTCTGTTCAGTTTTTCCAAACCAGCAGGCTAACACCAGGAGGCCAGCAAGATAAAACAAGAAATGCTTACATTGCTCTGAAATCTGAAAAAAAAAAAAGCACAGCTGGCAATCCAGAAGGTCCCATTCTCTCAGGACAAACTCTGACTTGCCAGGTGCTGGACAGGATAACAGCCTGGGCAGGATGTCACCTGCTGTCAGGATGACAGTCAAAGCCTCTGTCAGTAAAAGGCCAATTTCTCATGCACTGGGTGCATCATTCCAAGCTCAAAGGCATGATGGCAACACTTTTTCTGGAGAAAGGGCACCCTTCCATCTTCCTGATTATTAAAAAATGCATCATGAAGAACTGCAGCATCAAGACCAAAATCTTTTTACTCTTCACAGTATTTCATTTTATAAATGACATGATATCATTTTAGCACCACAGTGTGATAGCAGGAAACAGGTCAGGAAATTAAGACATGGAGAGAGCTGAATGTTGTAACAGCTGTATTTGCAGGTAAAAGGGATTTGTTTGATCTCCTATATCCTCAATCTAGTAAATAAGTTCCATTAAGAATCTGAAACCTCTCAGGGAGCAGACTCATGAGAAGCTCTGAAGAGGTATACTTGAAAAAATTCTCCAGCAAGCATCTCAGAGTAGACACAATACTGTTCTGGTATAATACTACCTGGTAATGAACCAGAGCTAGAACTGCTTTGCCGGCACCAAGACCTTAAGCCTGCAGCTTAAAGATTAACTGATTTTTCTGGTTCCTCCAGGTCTCTGACTCTCTTCATTGACAATATTTACTCTTGTGTCTCTCACAGCAGCAGCATTTCTCAGTGCCTCAGCAGTAGCTGAGAGAGAAACAAAAAGAAAATGCATATCTCTTGCATCCTCTTCATATAATTAGTACTTAACCCAGTTAATCACACCATTTAATCTGATGACACCATGCAGAGCTCAACAAGACTGGAAAGAGATTATTCTCATAACCTCTAAAGCACAGGGCTGGCATAATTTGGTTAACTAGGCCAAAGAACTTAATATATTTCTCTTATGTCTCTTCTTTTTAAACCTAGGCGCACCCCTAAACACTCTAAAGAAAAAGATACAGTTATTTACTATTCTACTATTTAACACTATGGAGTCATTTATTCAACATAAAAACCAGAAAACCATTAATTTGAAAACCCACTCCCAATTCAGAACCAGCATCAAGCCTATATCCTGCACCTCTTGCACTCAATACAGAATCCCATGATTTTTCATAGACATGATACAGAACTGAACATACACACCATTTGTGTGCATTGCCAATCCAAAGCCAAGCAAAAAGACAACCACTCCTTGCTGTGCTTTCTTCTTATTCATAAAAAGGACACGTGCATTTAGACTTCACTAGTTCACTCTAGACAGTGTCACAGTTCCTGCTTTTACTCCTGATAATGATACTCCTAATATTCCTTTAAGATGTTTTATATATTTTTCCTTTGTAACAAAAAATTGCACAAAAATTACTGCTTGTATGTACAGTTCACTGTACAGAAGGAAAGGAGTTAAGCCAACAGCTCTAGTGAATAGTTACTGTATGCCCCAGACAATCACACAAAGGTGAAATTGAACCTTAAACATTGCTAGACCACAACTCCTCGCCTGATAGATGTAATGAAAACAGTGGAGTCTCATTTCTGATGAAGAGGGGATCTGTTCACATTTTCTATTTGAGTACCAACAACAGAATTTATCAGCATGTAAAGGAGTCTTAATACATTTACTAATTCTGGAAGTTCTTATTACAGCACTAAATGTAAGACAGAGTTCTGAGCTTTACAAAGTTTTGCAATACTACTGAATCAGATGAAAAAAAAATTTATACAGGGACTTCTCATATGGTTTGATGAAGCTGAGTTCCCTTCCTAAGGCCAATATGGGAATTCCAATTCTAACAGAGTTTTCATGCAATTATTATTTCCAAGTAATTTATACTTTCTTTTCATTCTGATTACTGACTTAATAATTCAAGGAACACAAAAAATACTGTTAATAGAGGCATTTTTTCATCCTTCCTCAGAGGTTTCACTAGATGACTCAGTGTTTGCACTCCAAGAATCAGACAAAGCAGACATCTTTTGAGCATGTCTGTATCACTTCTGTACTGAAATGCATTTATCAATCCCTCTATTGGCAGAATGTCTTACACAGATGAAAATTATAGTTGCAGATGTAAACCTTGACTGTACGCATTGTACAAATAGAACATGAGTGCAAATAATCTTTAAAACTCCAGAGGCCTTGGCAGACATCTCCTGTTCAGAGCCTTGAAATCCCTTTCACACGCCATGCTATATTTACGGTTGGGCGGATTAGTGGAGACCAAAACCAAAAAAAGTAAACTCCCAGTGCTAAAGCTGCCAAACTTCAAAAAGCACTTCTGAAGGACAAAATTTCTGGGAACTGTATTGCAACTAATTTGTCATTTCAGTGTCTACTAGCTGAAGCAGGTACATCTGGAAAAAACAAGTTCTATATACTTTTAAACAAAACCAACAGAACCCAGGTCAAAAGAGCTTCTGGGAAATAGTCTCATGATTGGAGCACTTAAACAGACCTTAGTGGTATATTTGAATCCCTGTCCTGAACCCAGAAGAAGGAATTCAGATGCAGTCTTTCAATCTACTGTCACTGCTCAACTATCCTATAAGCATGGAAAACCATTAAAGCAAATTTCTAGAAAGCTGGAGAGAGGGCAATTCAATTACTGTGATGCAGATCCATGTAGCAATTTACACATGTGAAGGAAAGTTAAAAAGTAATTTCTCAACATCAAGCTTATGGGCACAGCTCTATGGAAGACACTTGAATAAAGTGATGTGATATTTAGCAAGAATTAAGCCTCAGTTTCAATGTGTTTGTTCTGTTAAGTACAGAAGTTTCAGCAACTCCAATATATATTCCCATAAGTATTTAACACACTTTGCTTAATGTCTACATTTTCATGTCATGTGTAGGGCTACAGGTATTTCTTAACTTCAATCTTTTGTTTTTCTACCAAACCTGTTTTCAGACAGTCATCAGATCCTGGGTCAGCAAAGACCAGCAAAGAGGATGATATAATCCACATCTGGGAAAAGGGCCAAACCCAGCTCTTACTGATGCTCCTGCTCTTTGATTATTAAGGGAAACCTGCATTTTATTTTTTTCTACTTAGCAAGGTTATCAGCTATTTCAAGTGATATCAAGAAGCCAAAACATGGTTGGGACAGAAAAGCTTGAGGGATTAAAAAAAAACCCCAAAAAACCAAATCCCAAAACCCCAGAGAAGAACAAGAACCAAGACATTGAAATAAAATACTGAAAATCATTACTTCTGCAAAAAGTTGTCAATCTTAATTACAAATGAACTGCTGTCAAGAGAAATCTCCAAACAGAGCTGACTGCACTTCAAATTAAGATAAAAAATAGACATTCGTATTCTGCAGAATGTCTGATACTTTGCACTAGTACTACTTCTGAACAACTTTCTTTTGATGCTTTTTTCAGAATATGATCCTTGCAGAATCTGAGCATTTTTCAACCTGTCATGGATGTCCCCAGCCTCAGGGCAGCTCTCCAGGCGCAGCCCCAGTGTCTGGGTGACACCTGCAGAAGTGCAATTCCAGTTGCAAACAGAAGCTCTTAATGATCAGAGTGCAGCTGCCCTCTGCTCTGGCTGCAGCAGCACAGATAAAGGAAGCCCAGGCTGAATGTGCTCCCTTCCAAGCAGAGGGATATAAGACAGACAGCTACAGAGGTCTGCAGTCTCTGTGTTCAGGGTGGTGCTGCAGCTGTGCAATGCTTAACATCCCTGGAAAACTGAAATCCCTGTGTTCCTTGTGGCAAGCTTTTTGGTATTTAAACAACCCTGCACACTGCTGAGAGTAAGTAAAGCAAGATTTCCCCATTAAATCCTAATGGAAATGTGCCACTGGGAATTAAACACTGACTACTCAGTGATCAGCTCTCCTTCAGTGCAATTACGCCATGCTTGGGCAGAGAAGGGGAACTTTATTTAGGAGCAGAGCCCTACTAAGCTCAGTCCTACACTATAACTTTTGGACTTGGGCATGAGCTGAAACACTCTTCAACCTGAGTTTTGGTAAACCACGCTCCTAAATGAGGATTCTGTGGAACCCATAACCAATGAGAAAACCTCAACCTTACACCACCCTATAGTGAGTAAAAATGAAACTGAAAATGAAAAGCACTGTTACATTCTCCTTCTGTAATTATGAGCCCAGCTTCATGCTGCTCCTCTCAGCCCACAATTAGCTCAATTCACAGCGGCCTGGCAGGGCAGAGAAGACAACTGGCAGTACAATCAACCTCTGTGGGATGAACAAATATGGATTTTTTCAACTGTGTCCAAAAACTGCCCTATCTACAGGCCTGCTGTAGACGACAGGCCTGTCATTTTACACAAACACAGCTTCTCAAAGAGGCCACCTTGCACGTATGAACTGAGCCTGCTCATCTTGACTTTGTGAGAACTTTCTCAAACACTGAAGTTCATAAGTTTCATAAATTTTAGCAAGCTACAGGAAATGCAGTGGTAATAAAAGAGGGATCAGGTCACATGAGTAGTGGCTGTCCTGAATTGTTCAAACACAGATGAGTTTTCAAGCACACTCTACTATTCAACTGCCTTGCAGGTAATACGTTTTCTAAGTGCTTCCAGATTAAACACATTCTTATTTTGCAATTAGAGCTTTAAAAGTCATGATAGTATCAGCACGCATTGCTGCACAGTGTAATAACCTGTCGGGTCTCAGAGGCTGAAATTACCCCGGTATGTGTTAGAGAGTCTCTTTTTCCCAGCCTGGCAGCCAAAGAAGGAGTCAGGACTCTCCATCTGCAGTTTCCAAGGTTGTTTATCTTCTCTTATCTAGTACATTCTTTTCCTGACCCGCTGTGATCTGTTCAGCAGGTCAGTCCAAGGCACACTGCCCACCTTCAGGGCGGTGTTGTCTTTTTATACTAAAAACCATGTGTACTTTATTTACAATTATTTTCCAATACCTATCACCTATGTTACACAGTCTGTCTCCAAACCAATCCAAAAGTGCCACCATCACCCAGAAGATGGAGGCTATGAAGAAGGAGAAAGAAGGACAGGACATGCCCCAATTCCTCCATCTTGGCCCCCGAACCCCATTCTAAAAACCCCAAAATTTTACTTTTCCACTCTGTGACAAACTATCACTCTACTTAAACTTTAGTGGCTTGTAAATCCTCATATAAGGTTGGTAATTTTCTCCATGGGTTGAAATCAAAGGCACAGGGGTCTTGGGCTCTGTGCCAAGGCCTCTGAGCCCCCTGCCAGGGGCTTGAGCCATCCAGGACAGCCAGAGGGATGTCCTGGGTTCTGACAATAACCAGACTACCTTAATGAGGGACTAAAGAGTCCTTAGACTTCTGATACAATCTCTAAAACATAAATGACATAATAATTCAGACTGAGAACAATTATTTATCATAAACACCTGAAAAACATGGGGTTTGGGACACTGATGCAAGTCATACACTGCCATTACAACAAGAAATTGCTCCATGGTATAACACTGTGTCTTTTGAGAAGATCAGAGGTGTACTGGCTGGAGTCTGGGCACTATTTCCAATGAAGTGAAGGGAGAGCATTTAATCCAGCTGTTATCATGCTGCTCAGAACTGATGACCTAATTTGGAAACTGGATTACACTGCACGCACAGATTAACGCGCTGCTGTACAGCCGCGTGAATTTATGATTCCCATGACAACCAGCAGAAAATGCATCCCAGTAATCCTCCCTGCACACAGCAGATCTGTCTCCACCCAGCACTAACAAGATTTATCACTAGCACAGTCATACTTTCAATGATTTCATTGCAGATATCTAGACTGGTATAATCTCTAACTCTCTCTGCATCTTAAAATACCAATTCACAACCAGAAGAGACGCTCATATGATGCACTAATGTTGAAAGCAATGAAAATCCTTTAATACTATCTGAAATGTCTAATTTCGTAGAATATATTAGTGGTTAACAAATAATTTTCCAGGGAACTAAGTAAGTTTGTGTTTATTTTACTAACATAAGAAAGTGAGTATTACCCTATACTTCCCACACTAGGCGTAGTCCTCTCATATTTCAAGCAAGCCATACACTGATTTCTATTTTGGAGTTACCTTTCTTGATAACTTGTTTTCATTGCAATGAGAAGAGTCTTCGGTTTCTTTCATGCTTCAGAAGAGAAAGTCAGAAAACTGGACAATATTTTCAGTTCCATCATTGCCTGCTTGCAGGATTATTTAGTCTGTGGTAGCCATAAAAAACACTGAAAAAAAATTTAAAAGGGGGAAAATAAAAGCCGTTTAGGTACTTCACAGGAAGTTAGAGGCTGAGCTAAATAATATTTGCCAAGTGTCCAAAGAGACAGCTGTCTATGCATGAGCAACTATTTTTTCCAAACACACAGAAGAGCCATGCTGGAGATTTTCTCAGTGTTAGTCAAAAATTTCAAAGGTTGAAGTTTATTTCCCAACTCACTCAAGTAAATACCAGGAAGAGAAGTAAACACACCCAATTTCTAGGGATTTGGAACAACAGTGGAGCTAAAACTGGCCATGAAGAAACGGTGTGATGTTCCAGCTGTAAAGAGCTAATCCCACCACTTGTCAGTATGGCTCAAAATCATGTGCTGTCCTCTGTTGTGTTCTTCCACCCCAGCATAACCCAGCCTCTAAAAAAGAGCAACAACCCCAAATCCCCCCACAAAGAGCAACTTCTGAATGTACATCTTATAAGCATCTCTGTCACATGTACCTCCCCCAGATAAAGCACTACAGCTGCCACAATTCTGCATTTCTTTGGGTCAGTACCTCATGGAGTGGGAACTTGCAGTGGCCCCACTCCAGAGCATTTTCTCAGTGGTGAAGTCCAGAAAATCCTGCCATGAAGTTCAACCTACAGGAACCAAAGAAAAATCCTCTTTAGCAAAGGGCAAACAGATCAGTTTACTGTAATGTGGCTGCAGTATGAAAACTCCAAATATCAGTGCAATTTGATTGCTTTCAAAATAGAATCAGTACATTTTAATGTGTTATAATGAATCATTTGTATTTGCAATAGTGCACATCCTGTGTTAGTTCACAAAATCACTGTTTTTCCATCTGGCAAAGCTAAGGACTCCACAACTGGACATTTTTTTGAACACCCCAGAGTTAAAATTTTAAAACAACACTCTGAAAAAAACCTAAACAAACAACTGTAATAGGAGAACTGGCATGTTCAGGTATTTTATTTCCTAGTTCCCAAACAGACTGACTATCTAGGACTAACCTAACTAAAATCCTAAAGTCCTCACCTCTAATTGTTGGATAAGGTACTATTTAGAAAACAACCATCAATGAATGAAAGGCACTAAATGATAAAATGAACATATTCAGGAAAAATAAATAATCTCAACCAAATTATTTGCTCATTTCCATTAATGAGAATGCTGAGGTCCTGCAACTGCTGTAGATCAGACAAAATATTTTAAAAGAAATTACTTCGTGCAAGAAAAAAACAGATGTAATTTAGGACCCTTCTGGGTAGAACTATATTTTTTAATTTCAGGTGGGTCTTTTCATATACACACAAGCAAATACCCTTTTCTCTCTGATAACAAGCACCAGTTTTTAGTTTTTCTGAACTGGGACCACCTAAACTGGCTGTAACACCCGTGCACCCATAATGTCAACAAATCTACTTGTTAATGAACTGAGATGCCAGACTACACCCTTAATGGAGCAGGTCCTGAAACCAGAGGTTTGCCCCGACAGGGACTGTCCCTCGTACTACTAAGTTGCAGAACACCGACTACACTGTCCAAGGAATTAACAACCCAACTCAGAAAACACCGCAGCATGTCCCTGCTCCTCCCACGGACTTTGTCGTGTACTTTGTAGACCAAACACGGGATGAGATGTCTTTGAATCAAAACGTTTTTTGCCTCAGGCTCCAGTTCGCCCCACGTGTGAGAGGGTCTCAGATAAATTACGCGTACGCCTCAAACAATCTGCATTTAATTCACAAATGGAACCCTGGGGGCTCACACCGAGGCACTGCTTCATGCTGCCGAGGGGTTTGAAGACGGCTCGGCATTAGGAAGATGCGGGATGCTGCACCAGTAATCTCTTCGGGGAAAAAGGCAGATTCTCTAGGGTTGGAGGGGCCTCAGGAGATCATCCAGCTCAAGGACCTGCCAAGGCAAGATCACCTGGAGCAGATGACACAGCAAGGCGTCCAGGTGGATTTAACCCCGTGATTCCACTTCGCCAGTGTAACTTCGTCTCTAGGCAAACCAACACACAGGGTAAAAGAGCAGCGACGCGCTGTTACTGAAACTACCAAAACACCTCCGCCGGCATTGCTGTGGGGGCGGGCGGGGAGGCTCGTNGTGCTCCGCAACCTTCCCTGCTCCCCCCGGCTCCGCTGGTGCGGGAACGGGCACGGAGGACGGCACTGGCAAGAATCTGGGCTTCAGTCACTTGGGAAGGAAGTTACAGGGTACGGGGGAACGGCCCTCTTTAGCAGAGTTATTTCTAGAGGAGAGCCTTCCTCTATGTCCCTCAGAGTGAGGAGGGGACACCGTGCTCCCGCCCAGCCTCGGTGGGGATCGGGACAGACCCCGCTGAGCACAACCGCAGAGCACAGTTCCTCTCCTCCCAATCCCTAAGAACTGCTGATGGAAAGGGGAGAGCAAACAGAACCAAGAAACAGCCCAACTGTGCTTGCCCACCAATTGGCCTTGCTGCCATTACCATGGAATTGGTTCAATTTACATTCGACTGAAAAACTACACAAAAGTTAGTTTTGTTGGTGAGATGCACAGTCAGATTGTTCCTTTAATTCCACGGAAACAGACTTTGTCTATATGCGTTTATACCTAAAAAAGTTTAGAGCTCGGCAGCTAAGCAAACAGGCCTGTCGAACAGGCCATGCTATCAGAAGACAAGCTGCTTATCAGAAGCCAGGTATAAATAGAACAGCTAAAATTTACTCTCATGATTAACACTGGGCCACATCCTTTCCCCTGAACAGAATCTTGTCACAGATTTACTTGCATCTCAGAAAACACAAAACGTAATAAAAAAATGCAAGTTACATTAATCAAATTGTTTGAAACTTTAATTGCAATCCACGTTTCTTTTGCAACAGTTTCTCAAGGGCTATGATGAAACAGAGTAATATTGAATGAAACTAAATAAAAGCACAAATCTCAGGAAACAGTTTGGCATTTGAAGATGGAATAGAAAAGCCTGATTTTAATTAATATCGATAGTATTACCAAGAGCAGTAGGGACTGTCCTTGCAAAAATTCTTCCCTTCATTTAAGGCTTTGAAAATAGTTTCTTTAGGAGTTTGGAGCACCTCTAACCTCCAGCAGTAATTAAGACATTCTTAGCATCCTTGACCATAGACAAGCATTTTCTAAACGAATCTAACTTTACAGTAAAAAGCTATTAATCATATTAAAAATGAGATTGATCCTTAACACTGGAACTTGGCACTTAATTGCCAGTCATTCAGTTGTTCCTAATATATTGGATGAAACAAATAATGCAACATTTAATGGTTGGTATTGTTTTATTTTCTAATATTGATTAAACTATTTACACTTCTACTTTTCAATCCACAGTTTAGCACTCATACCTATGGCTTTACTTTTATGTTTAGCACATCTTTTTGTCAAGTGTCAGAATTTAATTTCAAAAAAACTCAGGAACCTGATACCATATAGACAAGTCTCTATGTTTATGTTTAAACATATTCATTAAAAAAAAATATTATTTATAAAAGAAGAGCCTGCTCATAGCTTTCTTCCAAATCACGTTTATCACAGATTGTACCAAGTTCTTCATATTTTTAAGTGTCCCATTTAGGTTGTCCTGCTGCCTCCAAGTGAAGTCTGTTCCCTCCCCTCAGCCCCCCACCTCTAAATTTAATGCAAAAAGAAAATCAGTAACCGGCAATTTCAAGCAAAAATATAAAGCACTATAACATTACCTACACTGCCTTTTACAGAACTAAGTTTTCAAAAACTCTAGAAACTTTGTGGAAATTTAACCACTCAATGTTGAAAAGGCACAGGACTTTTGTGCTCAGAGACCTCCAGCAACAGTGCTTTTAGCCCAGCCTGAAAGTTAAGATCCAAAAATTCACAGGTACGTAATTGCCACTTACAGCAGATCCCCTCAGATTTTACTGACTCTCCTGCTGCAGACATCCTGCAAATTTATACAACACTTTGCTTCTACTGCAAGAGGAAAAGAGGTGAAATTACTTTTACATATGCCCAAGAATGGTGTAACGATACAATGATACAAGCTATTCATTGCTAAAAATCTCACAAAGTTGTCTGTGTCTGTGGTAGTTTGTTTCATGGCACAACATGAAAGGGGAAGTATTTTTCACATTTGAGAGAAATTTAATTGTATGTGAAGAAAGCTAATTTTGGTCCAGTTGTCCAGCTCCCAATGGATAGCATATTGGAAAGGTGACCAGTGACAGTTCAAAAACCAATGTAAAAGTTAACAAAAATAATTTGGTATTTCATTCTTAAAATTGCAGCGTCATTATGTGTCCTAGTCATCCACTTTTGCATTTTGTGTGTCCACTAACTGTTGTGTTTTTAAGTCTTCAGCTTGCTCATGATGTTCCTTATCTGCATCATCTGCTTGATTATGATCCTTTTCTTCTGCTTCTTCTTGATCAACACTTTGATATTCTACTTGTTCAAGGTCTGTTCCATCAATAAGTTCTGCCTGTACTTCTTCCATCTGTATTTGATTTACATGCTCAACATGTAACTGCTCCACATGCACTTCAGCACCTTGTTCAGTCTGAATGTGTTCAACTTCCAAGTAACTAATCTGCACCTGTTCCTGTAGTTCCTCCATCTGTGTGCCTTTCACTTGATTGTCCTGTATGAGATCCTGATGCATCTGTTCCACAGTTACCTGTGTAGGATCCACTTGTACCTGAATTACTGGTAGGACATGCACTTGCTCAACTTGTTCTATTATTGTCATGGACGTTACTGGTTCAGCTTCCATAGCTTCCACTGGAAGAACCTCTTCTGTCACTAATAGTTCTGAAATATTGTGCATTTCTTTGAGGTGCCTCCTCAGCTCACTGCCTTGCATAAACCACAAATCACATAAGGTACAGTGGTTGGGTTTGTCACCAGTGTGTATTACCAAGTGGTCTTTGAACTGGTCCCAGCTGTTAAACACGCTGTTACAAACCTGAAACAAAAGATACAGCGTGTTAAACAGTGCCAACAGAAATGTGACAAAATACAGTGCCTATCTGAGGTCATGGCTTCACACTGCGTCTTGCTACTTGGTATTCAGAAAACACACGTTAGAGGTAAAAGTTGAGAAGAAAGCTTCAAATGAAGAGAAGACTTGATATTTTATTATTTTTTAAGAATGGTGAGCTATTTTGAGTTGTGCATACATAAGATACCTTGTAATTCACAAGTCAGCAGAGCACTCATGAAAGTTTTCTCATCTGATATTCATGTACAGTATCATACCCCAATCAATACATGTCTGGCACTAGAGTTTTGGGTGGAAAAATATTTATGTATTAATAGAGTGCACTGAAAGTGTAATACAGACTGTTGTTTTACTGACATTCTAGATGCAGTACTATTGAACAACTTTGTCTTATCAGCTTTCACTTGCTGATGACATCTTAAGGTTTAACAGGCAAGGCTGAACTCTCCCATTTTATGATTTAAGAAAAACCCACTTGAGGAATTTCAGCAGATAAAACTTTTAAAACTCTATCCCTCTCATTCTCTTCCAGCCAAAAGTACTGCCTCAACAGCAGACATACTGTTTTCACAAAGCACATGAGCTCCCTTCCTTCCCTTCAGCTGGCACTGGAGGTAGATAGCTGGAAAACACACAGAGACTGCAGAAATTGAGATGCAGGGTAGAGGAGACAAAAGAGTGGGGTAGAGTCAGGTTTGGAGCAAAAAAACCCCAGAGGCTTAGGAGTCTTTCTCCACAGAAGTGTGTTTGGCTGTAGAAAGCAACAAAAACACACATTTCAACACCCCTTCACTGCTGACAAACAGTTTTGAAACAGGATGTTCCATCTCTTCATTATTTTCAGTAACAGCACAGGAAGATGATGGAGGGAATATCTGACAGGATTAACTCAAGAGCAGGTCTGTGCAGTCAAGACAAACATCTCCATTGCTGAAGTCTCCTAAAATGGGTTGTAATACTATTGCCACACTTTTTTTTCCCTCAGGCTCACATTTCAGAAAGACACTGAACATACAGTTTTTAAAATACTAATATTACAGATACGTACTCAAAATTACTTAGTCATACATAAAGATAATGACTCTCAGCAATGCCCAGGCACATAATTACCGTTCTTGCCACACAAAATCTAATTCAGTATTCAAGGCATACACCTGAAGAGCACAAAAAGGACTCATCAAGAAACCACAGCTTTTTCTCCTCTTTGTTCAGTGAACAAAGATTTGTTCAAATTTAGTTCTAAAGAGAAAAACTAAAAATTTATCCAAGAATTGCTGCAGTTTCTGCAGGCTGAAGGGACGCAAATCCACATTCGCAACCTCTGTGAGAGGATGAGGAAGTTTAGAAATGGAGTTTTGACTTGAATCAGCTCTTTAAAAAAGAAAAAAGATTTATCTCAATAGCTTTTCAAATGACAGTTATACGATAGTGACCAAGTCACGATAGTGACCAAGTACCCTAGCAATCTCTACAGCATTTATTTTGCTTAAAAAATACTACAGACTGCCATCATAAATTAGAATTACTTTCCAGACAAAATCAGTGTGTTTGGCATCAAACAGAACAACAAAACAAGAAATCAAATAATAATTTGTATTTTAGACTTTGGGCTTCACTTTTAGTGAAGCATGCTTAGAAGTGGGAAAGGCCTAGGTCAGTATGTCAAGAATCTTGAAAAGGAAGCAAATGAAAAAATGCAGCCTACCCAGAAGAATCTCTATGCAAGTGTTATGAGGCTCCACATCAGTAATTCCATATTTTAAATGGAGATACCTAGATGTGAGAATTTATCTGCATATTGTGGTTGAATGTGATCCAAAGACCTCACTAATGTTTACAATTTCCTCATTAGAAGAGGAGGGGCAGGCACTGATCTCTTCTCTGTGGTGACAGTGACAGGACCTGAGGGAATGCCCTGAAGCTGTGTCAGGGGAATTTTAGGCTGGATATCAAAAAAAGGTTCTTCACCCAGAGGGTGTT
Source organism: Peucedramus taeniatus (assembly GCA_013400575.1). NCBI lineage: Eukaryota > Metazoa > Chordata > Aves > Passeriformes > Fringillidae > Peucedramus > Peucedramus taeniatus. The sequence goes on along the minus strand of WBNO01008494.1, from coordinate 17,684 downwards.
TGGGCACTGGGACAGCTCCCCAGGGCAGTGGTCACAAGCACCAGCCTGACAGAGCTCAAGAAGTGTTTGGACAATGCTCTCAGGCACAGAGTGTGACTCAGCTGTGCAAGGCTGGGAGTTGGACTCAATCCTTGTGGGTCCCTTCCAACTCAGCATATCCTGTGATTCAATATCATTTTACTGAAGCAGCTCTTAGAGACATAAGCCCACTCTTACTGTCTCTGCTGTTCAGTCCTCCCACGCTCCCTGAAGGAGGGAGGTACCTAATTTATTTCCATTACCCACCTGACATTCATACAGTTTCTTTCTTCCCTTTTTAGCACCAGCTCCAGACTGACAGGCTGTCAGGTGACATTTGAGCGTACTATTCCGAGCAAAACGTTCATGGCAGTTTGGACATTCAAAGGGTTTTTCACCTGTTGAAACAGATACAAGGATTTGTAAGAATATAAAAAACCCAGTCTTTTTTTCAGGTCTCTCTTCTTCCCTTCTCTCTCTTGTCTAGGTTGATAAATACACTGTAAATATGTGGCCAACGAGATTATTCTGCAGAGAAAGAGATGAAAATTCAATATAAAAGGGCAAAAAACTGATGTAGAGTCGTAACTCTCATTTAGAAGAAAACCAATGTAACAATTACCAGTAGCTTTTAAGGTAATTTCTGGAAATTATATTACTGTTCTGGCAAAATATTTAAGAAATAGGAGCTACTTCACACTTTTCATCTGATAATAGCTACAATTAAAGAATCAACATTAAGTCAGTATACAAAGTGACATATTAAAGAAGGAAGAATTTAAATAATACAACCTTTTATTTTCAGTAATAACAGCTTATGCTTGAAACTGAGCTCGAGAAAATAAAGCTGGCACAGAATGATTTTGAAATAACAGTGCATCAATAGTAAAACAAAAAAAAACAAAAAAAAAAAAAGCCCTGCACCCAACTTTCCCCCAAAATAAACTGAAGAGAAAGTACAGAGGGACATAAATGGACACAAGCAAGATAAAAATTCCTCCCAGTTTGGCCACTTCATTTCAGCCACGGTATCAAACACAGAAGCCAGCTAAGAGCAACAGCAGGGGAAGCTAAAAGCAGGTCTTTTTATCATTCAAGGTACTATGCTGTCATCAAGTGGTAATGAACAAAGGACACTGCACCATGCACAAACACAATGACATTCAAGCAAATTAATTTACAAAAAAACCTGGAAGAGTGTGTTTCCTCTGAAAGTCTGTAATAATCTGTATAGGTACTGCCACCAACACCACTACTGAAACAAAGAGATAATGAACTCCAAAAGCAGCTGAGCCATTTCTGTGAATACCATGAGGATCAGTCCTAGCTAGTTTAAAAGTCTGCATTTTCAGGCATGCAATAGTTACTGGATATTGCAGTGGAAAAACCATCTTCAGAAATATTTACAAGGTCCTAATTAGCTTTCCAAAAGAAATTCACAAGTAGCTGAAGTGTCACTTACACACCTGAAAGCTACAAAAAGATGTTAAATGGTGGGAACATTCCCCTCAATGGTTACAAAATGCTATATATTTGGAGAGTGGTGTACAGGAAAGGCAGAGGATGCTAAACTGCCTTCAGTTTTGCAGGTCAAAAATGGACTTTGCCCAAGCAACTAGTGGGTATGGAACTAGATGATCTTCACGGTTCCTACCAATGCAAACCATTCTGCAATTCTATGATTCTACAGAGCATGCATGGATGACCAAAGAGCTCCTGGACAAACTCAAACACAAAAAGGAAATCCATGGGACCAGATGAGATCCATCTGCTGGTCTTGAGAGACCAGGTGAAGGAAGTTGATAAGCAACTATCCCTAAAATTTGAGTTGTGACAGTCTGGTGAAGTTCAAGATGACTGGAAAAGCAGAAGCACAACCCTTTCAAAACAGGGACATAAAGAAGAGCTGGGGAACTACAGGCCAGTCAGTCTCACCTCCATGCCCTAAAAATGATGGAGCAGATCCTCCTGGTAGCTAAGCTGTAAAGACAGGCTGAGAACATTGGGGTTGTTCGGCCTGGAGAAAAAAGGATTTCAGGGAGGTCTAAGAGCACCTTCCAGTACCTAAAAGGCAGTCTACAGGAAGGCTGTAAAGGGACTTTTATTTAAAAGAGAATGTAGTGATAATGACAAAGGGGGAATGGCCTTAAGCTGAAACAGAGTAGGTTCAGGTTAGATATTAGGAAGAAATTATTTTCTCAGAAGGTGGTGATGCACTGGAACAAGTTTCCCAGAGAAGCTGTGGTTGTCCCCTCCGTGAGAAGTGTTCAGGGCCAGGCTGGATGTGGCTGGCAGCACCCTGGTCTAGTGGAAGGTATCCAGCCCATGGCCCCAGAGGGTTGAACTAAATAATGTGTAAGGTCCCTTCCAACCCAAGCCATTTTATCATCCTATTACTGCCCCACTGCTACTTTAATGTAATTGCTGGTATAGTGATTAAACAACAATAGGGTAAAATATTTTTAGGACATTTTCTAACATGCCTTTCAAGTTCATTTTAGCATTCAACCAGTGCTATACAGAGCTCAGAATTTAGAAAGCCTGTAACATAAAGGGAGTTTTTTCATTCTCCTTAGGAGACCGCAGTTAAATGCTGATATCTGTTCTGATTTTAAGCTTAAGGCTTTTGAAAATGCTAAACTGCAAGTAATTACATTCCATATGTTATATTTATTAGATCAATATATTTTGTATTTTGTATTAGATCAATGTATTTATATCTCTTGTGATATGCTAACTTGCTTTGAATTGAAAATACTTTTTTTACAAGAGCCACCAACACGTTACGTAGTTTGGATTACTCTGGTTATCTGCCAAAATTTTTTTTCTGAATAGATTTTTGTTAACTAGCACGTATTTGAATTGTTTATAACGGAGAAACCCTCCTGCTTTACAGGGGACAAGGACTTCCCAAAGCTTGTTTACAAAAGGAACTTTTTTAAGAGGCTATTGGGAATAGACAATTCCAATATGGACACTGCCATATATCAATACTCAGCAGTCCCATACACAGATACATTCTAATTAAATTAAGACATTCTAATTAAAAGGCTTTAACAACAAGCTGCAAAAGAAATAGAGCTGCTACCCTCCATTAAACTTTTACTTATGACTCATGACTGGCATATTAAACAAAAACATCTGGAAGATCAAGACCACATATATTTTACATTCAGTTATCTGTGTCATTCTCAGTGTTCAGTCAGCAGACTTTTCAGTGAGATGAAAAAGTAATTTTCCATACTAAAAAGAAGAAAGGAGGAGCCCAAATCACTTTGTACCAGAAGATTTTTGCTACCCAGATTTCAAAGAGGCAGATTTCACAGTAAAAAAAGTGTACTATAATGACTAGGAATGTCTTGCCAGTTTTAGTAATTTTGCTTAATTAACCAAGAAAATTCAGATCATAGATGAGATGAGACAAGAGCAAAGGGAAAGCTTTCCAAACATGATGGTACAAGACATAATTCTTTGAGGGTATTTTATGTCTAAAAGGCATTTGCTCAGAAGTTCTGTTAGATAAAGAAACTCTCTAGACTGTATTCCACAAAGAAGATTGTGATTCAAATAGTATTTCAACAGAAATATTTCCTAGAAAATTTTGAAAATATAAGTAGTTCCTCAGTTTGGTATTTCTGAAGAGGGGACATGACTTAAGGAAGTATTTTGAAAAAAATCTCTTAAGATTTAATAGACTTGACAGAGAAGCTTCCTCACTACTTTCTGGTTTTAGGTGCCTATTTTTAATCGACTCAATCCACCAAAAGTTTCCAACATCAATGGAAAACAAAAAAATATGAACAAAGAAAAAGGCATACCACCATTTTAGTTATAACTAGAAGCCAAGTATTTCTAGCACTCTGGAGTCACTTATTTTCTTCACCATATTATCTATTTCCCCAAAACATGCAAAAGCCCAAAATACTAGAATGAAGGCGACAAGCACAAGGACTGTAGCACTGTTCTTACCTGTGTGCTTCCGAAGGTGCTCCTTAAAATGCCCAAAGTGGTCAAACTGCTTGTCACAGTACTGGCATACATGTATTTTCTTGCCAGGTCTTTGCTTCTTGCTGGCACCACCTTCATCAAGGTGGTAACAGGTGAGGTGCTGTTTCAAAGCACTCTCTCGCAGGTATCTTTTATTGCATATATCACATTTGTAATTCTCAGTAGAGTGTGTTTTCATGTGTTCCTTAAAATGGTAAAACAATTTAAATGAACGGTTACATTTCTCACAGTGGAATAAATTGTTCATGTGTGACAGCTGAAGTTCCACAATTTCAATACCTTCTACCTGTTTGCACGAGGGGTCAGTTGCACTATCACCTTCTTCTTGCATCTGGCATTTTCTCTCTCCCTGACGATACTTGCTGGTGATATCTGCCAAAAGAGCCAAAGCAGATTCATCTGATGTACCTGTTGTCTGTATGTACTTTATGGATTGCTCTGCAGAAGCTACTTCTTCAAGGGTTTCAATGCTGTCATCCTCCACTTTCATCGTTCCTTCAGCAATCTCAACCTCAATTTCAACAGACTCTGATTCGGCAGATGGCAGTGTTTCTGTGATAACATTAGAGGTTTCAGCAATCTTCCTCTTTTTTGGTTTATTTTTACCTTGTGCATCATTTGAGTCTATGGGCGATGAGTTTTCTTTGTTCCTGAAAAGCATTTACATAAATATGGTTAAGATCAATTAACAATGACATAATAATTCCTGTCTAGTAATGAGATTCTGCATCCAACACTCCCCTAGCTGTTTCTTAAAGTTGAATGATGACCACATTATCTGTGTGCACATTAGACAGATACTCTGTGTGCACATCAGGACCTAATTTGTCCTTAATCTACACTCCTTAGTACAGTAAAATAACATTGTTAAAGGTGATAAAATATCTTTAAGTATTTAAAGTAAATAGCTCTGCTTGAATGATACAAAACATCTACCAAGAAGAAAAGCCAGTTAACCTAATAATGACTTACCTAAAAATTTGTGAAAATCTGTCCTTGGAAAGAAAACGCCTCTAAAATAATTAATTCTTTGGCCTGCCTACTCAGAAATAAGGTTTAAGTCCCTCCAAACCCATTCACCTCTTAAGCTCTGGAGTGTGTGTAACTGCAAGCAGTACTTGGAGCTTGTCAGAAAACACTTTAGCTGTGACTTCACACAATGGTTATACACACAAGGGTTAACATATCCCATAACTCAGGAAGGCACACTGCTAACAGCTGACATAAAAAAAGCCACCAGGATGTGAAAGGAGTATTCTAGTTTAATTTTCTGGGCTTAAACACAAACCTCACTGCTGTGCTGTTCTCTCTGCATAACACACACACAATCCCCTACCTACAAAATGTCAGGGGTGGCATGGCATCTCAAACACAGACACAGCTGAGTGGGTCAATGCTTTCAAGTCATCCACAGCACTACTGTGTGAAGGTTTTACTACTGATCATCAGTTTTAAAATAAGTGGCTGTCTTCCCATTAAATAGACTGACTGGAGTAAGCTGTGCTTTCAACCTTCCTCTGCACCATGAATTAATCCTTTCATGTAATGCACTCCCTCTCACTTCCAGGCTTTCTAGTAACAAGAGACAAGACTTTGCCTAGTATCTCCAAGTCATATTGTCAGATGAGTAACTAATGATGTAATACAGGCCACAGCTTATAAATGGCACCTTAATCTGTTCACACACAGGAAAACAGACTAGGTAAACCCAGTATCATATAGCCTGGATTTCTATTGTCTACAAGATCACACGTATATTGCAAGGAGGTCCTGGATCACTTACCAAAAGCAACTAGTGTAGCATGCAGAAGCAAATGAGAACATGAGAGCACTTTATGGAAGTGAAATGGAAGAAAAAGGATGAAAAACAGCATGATGGCACTGGCACCCACTTTTTTCAAGCTAGACTTTGGGAATGGATTACAGTTCCTGGTACTGGATAACAGGTGCTGCAGCAACATTTGATTGAGTATTGAACCCAGATAAAACTGACTTAAACAGTTACATTCATTCAAGAAGTTTGAGGTTAATTTTGCAGCAAGAGGTTTTAAGATCACTGCTTATTCTCTCAGGAAATAGCAGAAAGCTACATGAAATCAAAACACCAGCACAAACCTGTTAATGTTGTCTGATTACCAGAGACAATTGTCTCTGCATTGTCATTGCACAGTCAGCTGTCAATCAGGTGTGGGCCATCAGACAGCACTCAAAACAACTATCAGCTACCACAGAGTCACAGCATTACAACATCAGCAACATTTAGAAGCCATGTCACTTGGCATCAAGTGAATGAATGTGTCCAGATCTTGTTTTACCCTGTGTAATACCGAAATGTGTGTTACAATAGAAGAATATATGGTTCTACACAAGTGAAGGAGGTTCCAGCATAAGGAACAGCACTGCAAAATACTGGCAGCCAACTCTTGCAAAGGCCTTATTGAGACTCTCTCCTTCAGTGTTGGAAAGAAAAAGAAGCATACGTGCTTACCTGATTTCAAGTGCTTTGATTGCTTCTAGCATCTGTAGATACTCTGCAGCTTTCCAAACATCATTTGCTTCTTCCTCACCTTGGACCATTAGTTTTGCTGTATAGGTGAACTCAATTAGGTGGCGAAATGCCATGTTACTTACACCTGTGAACAGGCAAGAGAAACAAGTTACCTTTAACAATTCTGCAGCCTCATCTTCCCAGTGAATTTTGCACACTTGCCTGCACACCATTTTGATCACAGTACTGTAGTCACCAGTTTCATAAAGGTCACACCCTTAAATGGCTCCACTGAATGTTTGGGTTGGAAGAGACCTTTATAATCAGCTAGTTTCAACCTCACTCATGTTGGAATAAAAAACACCTACTAGAGAAACATAGACTGGAATAACTGTGGAGTTTTGCCATGAAAAAGATAAAAGGAAGCATAAGATGGACAAAAAGCTGTTTCAATAATATATAGATTTAAACACAAAAATACTATTCCTGGAGGCTGAAATGCTGCTCCAGGAATTTCATTTCCTCCCTACCTACCACATTAAGTATTGCCCCATGTTTGCCTTGCTCTTGCATCCCAGCCAAGGCATTTGCCATTGGCCATCACTGACAGCCTTTTCCAGCTGACCAGAATGGCTTTTCTCTGGGAAAGCTTTTGTGTAGTACTGCTAGTCCTAAAAACATATGCAGGGTCTGCCTGACCTTCACTAGCCATATATTAGGGGAAAGAAGGTGAAAAAATAATGAAAAAGCACCACACAATCTCACTTTTTCCCTTCCAATATATTTAATACTGTTCTCATTTTGATTTTTCTTCAGGGAGGTTTTCTTTCCAGTCATGGTAGCTCAGAACAACTCAAGAGCTAAGATTTAGAAATTCAACTGCAATGACCAACCATGTTCAAGTGTTCAAAGCCAGACTGAATATGGCCTTGACCAACCTGGTCTAGTAGGAGGCATCCCTTCCATGGAAGGGGAGGTTGGGCCTAGATGATCTTCACATTCTATTACTCCAGCCCTAAACATTCTATGATTCTATGCACTAGCCTCAACTAAGGATGCTACAATAATTTCCAGCTTGAGCACACAACTCTGAATGCTTTTATTTGCACAAGTCAAATTACCTTCAATCTCCACCAAAGGCTCCTGAGTGAAATCTTGGAAGAATTTGTAGAAGAACTGGCTACAGGCAGCAAGAACTGCCTTATGAGCTTTAAAATGGTGACCTGCAAAGGGAGACAAAAAGTTTGGTTTAAGGTAAGACCTTCCTCCCTTCGTAGTGCAGATTAAGTTCAGATGCAGAAAAAAACCCACCCAGTGTAAACAACTATTCCAGCAGCATATACTGAGTGATTCTCCTTGTAACAAAGGACAGTACTGCAGCTGGCTCGTCCCATCTCACACAGAACCTTGCTGACACTGCTAAAGCTCTGCAACTTTAACAGCTGGAGAACTCAGTCACTCATGTGTTTCCCTTTTCAGATATTTAAGAAATGAATTATAGGAAATTTCTATGCAAACTTTTCTTGGTATGTCTTGGGCTCAGCTCTGTACGTCTTATGCTTTTGTTGCTCCTGCAGACTGATATATGTTATCACCACTGCCTGCATAAACACCACAGAACAAAAGTGGTTCTGCTCTATTCTTTCTGTCTTCCAGAGTCTGTATTTATTCTCCCCAGTAGAGGCTTGCCCATTCATAGAGCTCAGTGGTACAGGGATAAAAGAAGCAACACGGATCAGAACTACACAGCTGCACACAAAACCAGCTCTGAGTTCAACACATGGATTTGGTAACAACAGAGCAGGAGCAAACATTCAGGGAAAGCACTATCAGTGAAACTCTGGCTGTCCCTGAAGAATATTTTTTTTCTTCATTTGCTTACCTCCTTCTAATCTGGACTCTGTAGGATCCTTTTTCTTCAAGTGAGTTGCTCTTACCATTTTAAAGATCAGGTGCGACTCCTTCAGCTAAATCTGTCCTAGTGGACACTGCCTGTACTCCCTGTAGTGTTCATCCATTCTAAGACATGTTTGGAATATGAAGCAGACTTAAATGATCTACCACATACCACCTTTTCTAAGGAAATAATAAGCACTTGTATCTTTATCATCCTTTTAAAACAGTTCTTATGCCTTTAAGAACACATACAAAAAGTGTGTGCTTCTACCCTTTTTTAAGTACATATTAAAACAGTAGAGAGATACCAGAGAAGCTGCCTGTGAGAAGTAAATATTATTTCAAGGTGTGGGGTTTTTTATTTAAACACAGTATTTGTAAAAGTTCTCTGCACGCAGTCAGACAGCTCAAGTCAGAGAAAAATATTTTAACAATGTTTTGGGAATCCTTAGCACATTAAATATACCACAGCATTTTCAAAGAGGGCTTCTATCTGAAAACATTTTAGTCTCTTGTTTGGGAAAGCAGAAGCAAAGTTATTAATCACTAGGTTGAAACTTTGCAAGTAATTTGCACACAGGTACAGAATCAAGAATTGGTTCACAGCCCTGTCTGACACCTGACCATGAAAAATCCAACAGCATCCCAGCACAGCTTTCAGAATTCTCTGAATACCAACTAGTTCTCAGGCCTGTACATACCGTCGACGATCAGAGTGATATCTGTAAACTGGTCCTGCTCACGTTGTTCATTGAGTCTATCCAAAATAACTTTATAGTGTTCAGGGAATTCCTGGATACATTCCATTGTTTCCTCAGCTTCCATGGCAAAAGGCCTGGTCTGCAAAGCAAATGTGGTATGAGAGTAAGAATACTGTGTCACTCAGTAAATTCTCAGTAATACAAGTTATTATACAAATGTGAACTAACTAGCACTTTGCCAGGACTATAAAACCAATGGAAAAACTGTCTTCCTAACAGTTTTTGTACCCAATGTTAGCTGACAGGTAGGAAATGGCACAGTTAATAATGTGGAATATTGTCTTACTCAGACACATGAAGAAACAGACAAAGTGTTTCTTTATCCTACAGATTCAGCAGGGACTCAACACCCTCAAAGCAAATACTACAGGGATGCAACACCTCCACAGCTTCTTATTCAACACCACAGCAGCATAATCTCAGAATCTTCATACAGTTACTTCTTGCAATCCTACCAATCCACTTGGTTAACAGACAGTTCTTAAAACTTTTATATTTAAGTCACACTTTGCAGCTCATGAACACAAGATGTTTACTTCCTTTAACTACGGATGTAACAGAGCAGCAATTTTCAATTTCTGAGTACATCACAATTGCCAGGGATTTCATCTGCTCTCAAGCTTATTCATCCATCCTAGTTACACTTCTTCCTCTGTAAAGTGAAATATTCTTTGCCAGCCTTTTGACATATAACGCTTGTAGTCTGATAGCCCTCCTCCCTTACTAACACAATAAACACAGCTGGGGGTGCGAGTTGCAGAGGATCTCAGACCTGGAGAGGTTTAGCAGAACTCTGTGTCTGTGGATGAGATGCAGACAGTAGTCTGCTGCATATGCAGAAGAACCTCAGGAGAGCATCCAAGTGCTTCAACGAAAGCACTTCACAAATTACCTCCAGGCAAAATTACTTCAGATCCATGCAGCAATGCTCATCTTCAACTCCCACTAATGTGGCTAACACTTAGAATGCTGCAAAAAAGAAGAATTATGGAGTTCCTGTTTACACCAGAAAATACACTCCTTCTTGTCTCTCAGAAAAAAGTCACCCATGAAGAAGTTGTTCTGCCAAGAGAATGAAATAAGTAGAACAGAAGCAACTACTTAGGGAAATCCAGCCCTACCTGCTACGGCAACGTTGCCAACCACAGAAACCTTGCCCACTAAAGTGGGACTCGTTACCTAGTGTGCAGTGAGCCAGTAACTACACACTTGAGGGGACACTGATTATTTATTTCAGAGTTGTGCAAGCCTGGGTGCCCGGTGGAATTCCACAAATCAAGTACCCAACTGTAAAAACTTTTTACTAATTATACATTTTAGCAAGCAAAAGGATTAATGTTCACTGGTTACCTGTAACATAGTTCTCTAATTAATTAGTATGCTCTCTTCTACTAGTTAATGATTTTCTTGCTTCCCATGCTAATTAGTCCACATGCTCAGTCTCTCTCTTCTTTTGGATCAGCGGGTTTCTTGGGTTGGTTGCTGCAATCTTCCCCCAGCCAGAATTACCTGTTACCCAGATGGAGCCAATTCCAACACAATTGCTAAGTTTGCTTTATTAGTTTCTTATTTTGGGGTTTCTGCTAAATTTCCCTGTGGTGTCTAAATTCTGCATTTTCCATGTCCACTATCAGTAATACACCCATTTTCCCAGGCTTTCTTAGCCTGCCCTTAGGTCTGGGATCACTGAAGTATGTCTTCATAAGCTTAAGGCAATTTTACCAAGAAGAAATTTGTTTTTCTAACACCTGGACATTACTTAGAGTTTATCAGCTGCTCTCTGTATCATGGATTAAATCTCCTTTCTTGTTGAAGAGGCTTGACAGAACACAAAGATCAAACATCAAAGTAAATACTTCCTTAAGAGAATTCTACATATTCCGTGTTTTGCACCAGGATCAACTGTCAGTCTTCAAGTGAGCAGAGGAGCCCAGCCTGCAGGGGAAGGTGAGGTGGAAGGGAGTGGATGCTGCTGCTGCTGCTGCATTCTCTTCACCTCATCTGTAATGGTGGGTCTAACACAGACAACCACAAGTTCCTGCCTTTTTTCCATCATCTGGTATTTCACATAAAGTCTCATGTGGGAAGGTGTCAGCTACCTACTTTACAGTAAAATTCTTCTTGCCCATTTTTGATACATTATAAAACAGCAGATGACTTACAATTAAAAGCATAATTCCTAAAAACAGAAATTTGACCTCCAGCTCTCATGATTTTTACCTTCCATGATTTTTGCTTCACTTCCAAACTGACTGTAGGGGTTATCTTAAAAGAAACACCCCAAACCTCAAAATAATAGAGCAACCTTAGCCTAGCAAACACAAGATATTTTAAAAAGTTTTTTTATTAAAACATTTACAAAACAAAGTAAGAAACGTAAGTTCATTAATTTACACAGAACTAGTAAAAATGTGAATTTACTGTGTATCTAAATGCCATTGCAGCATTCGTTGAGTATTCTAATTTTAAAAACCTCGGTTGTACTGCATAAGAAGGCCTGGCACAAAGCAGCACATGTTCAGTAAGAGCGTGACTGCTTTGGAAGGAGTGAGAAGTACAGTTGGGAAAACAAAGCAGCCAAGGAAGACGGACAAAAGCGATCCAAATTCCCACTTATGAGTGGGCTCAGAGATGAGTGGACCGCCCTAGATGTCTGCAATTTCCTTTCAAGACTCATCGAAATACTGCCTTAGCCTTATGAGCCTGTAACCCTGACCGCATTTCATGTGATGTGCGTATGATTCGCCGAGCTGCTTTTGTAAATCCGCCTCAATGAAACATGTTATTATTACTACTCTCCTGGGCTGCATCAGGAGCTGTTCTGACTGCAGGCCCCAGATGCGAGTTTCCCGCACACGGAGCCCAGAGGCGCGGGCGGGGCCGTGCTGGGGCAGGCCGGGTGACCCGCAGGAGCCGCTGCGCCGAGACCACGGCACCGCCATCTTGGAGAGGGGAGCCGCGCTCTGGGCAGGGCAGAAGCAGGAATTCCTCATGCACACTGCCGCACGTTCTCCTCAAAACCAACGCTCAGGCACGGCACAGGCACGATCCCGATCCCGCCCCTCGGCCCCGCAGCGCGGACGCGGGACCGGTGCGGCTCCCGCCGGGATCGTGGGCACCACAGCCGCCAGGCGGCGCCCCCGCCCC
>WBNO01008493.1:392137-445006 GCA_013400575.1 Peucedramus taeniatus | reverse complement strand
CGCGGGGGCGCAGCGCCCTCGGGCGGCGATCCCCGGCACTGCAGCCGCCCCCGCGCTCCGGGACCGGCCGGGATCGCGCCAGGGCCGGGATCGCTCCCTAAAAACCGCTGGAAAAAAACAAAACACGCACGTTCTGCGCCGTTGGGAGTGTGCAGCGGTCTTTGTTCCGTGAGCGTTAATGAGATTGGGAGCACGGAAGCAAAATCCCCGTGGTTTTGCTGGCAAGTTATCTTAAATTCCAAATCTGCACGTATTTTTTCCCCAAAGGAAAAGCATTACAAAGACACACAAAAAATATCAGTTCCTTTCGAGGGTTAGCAGCTCCAGCTGGTTTAATAAAACAATGGAAATAAATCACATCATGTATTATAGGGTGTGGAGGGGGATCTCTCTAAGAGAGATGGTACTTTTTTAGAATAAAAGTGTTATTTTCTTATTCAACAGTGGAACATCTCTATTCACATTAATTGCTTTAAAAATCGAGTTGTATGAGGCTACACCACACTTTGGAGGCAGGGTTTCCTGTTTATTATTCCTATTTCCTACTGGCTAAAATGCAAAAATACCCTAATTAAATAAAAATCACCTCACACTTGATAATAGAAATTTCCACAAGCACAGCCAACAAGGTGCCAGCTTGGAAAGCAGTCAGAATTCAACACGTGCCCTGGGCTTCACCTAAGGATTTAAAATTACAAAACATTCATGGACCACTTAATTTTGGCCCCTTTGCCTGCAACCACACATCTCATTTTAATCACAGAGAAGTGTTCCTCAGTTAAGGATGAGATCAGCCTTCTTCAGTCATGCCCACATGCTGGGCAAATTAATAAAAACACATTTTAAATAAATTCTTTAACTGTTACCAGTTAAAGAAGTGGTCACAGTTCTGATAACAGAACCATTTAATCTGTTTCCTTGCATTCAGGGAGATCAGACTGTAAAATTTCTATTTTATGGGCACTAAGTAATTATCATAAAGAGAAAGAAAAATGTGCATCTACATACTGACACAAAAAAAATTCTACACACAATTTAATGTGTTGCTTGAGAGTTATTTTTAAACCAGTTACTTACCAGCAGCCCACTCTTAACTTCAGGTGGTCTACAGGCCATCCCCTTCACTCCCAATTTTTCATGAGCTACATTTCCTCTTTTAGGCTTAACTGGCTTTTTCACTGGCTCTGGAACAAAACAAACAACAAAAAAACTCAACTAATCCAGTGTTCCACTCTGATTTCTTCCTTGTTTAGTAGCAGCAACCTCTAAGAAGCAATAATCTATCACAAGTTTTATTTGGTTAAGAAAGAGTCTTTACCTTGAATCTGTTTGAGTACTTGTAACTTCACTTTTTGTGGAGAAACCTAGAGGAAAGAATATTCACATAAGTCTGTGTAAGGTTCCAATGCTAATGAATAAAGAGTAAGTTTTACAGAATGAAAATGATTTTAGGGAAATAAGGCATGCATTTAAAGAGGAAACTCCATGGATTGCTCATGACAGCCACAAAGCCCAGGACCAGTTTCCCTCCCCAGACATGAAACATTGTCCACGTGGCCCTTCCATGATCTAACATCCCAGTAATTCATAATTTCCAGCATTTCTGCTCCTCGGTTTTCCCCTGCAGAGTTCACCCTGTAGCCTCCCTGCCCTTCATTCACCCTTTATTTTTATTTTGCTTTTTTTTAAATTCTGCTGCATTCATCTCCTCAGCCACCCCAGCTGAAACCTCAAGTCTTTGAAACAGCAACAGCTCAGAGTTCCTTGTCTCAGAAAAGGGGGAAGATCCTCTCCTCTCACAGACAAGGAGGCAATTTTATTGAGTTCTCATTTTCTGCCAGTTTAAAAAATTGCTACAGAATTTTCCAAAAGAAGACAAGTACCCCATTTGTACATACTGAAAAGAAAACAGATTTTCCAAAGATTTAGCAGGAAAGTTCTACATCCCTTCTTTTAGGTTTGAGCAAGGATGTCATAGAACAAGAGTCAATATAACTGATTTAAAGACTTTAACTGTGGTGTATTTTATCTGGGAAGGCAGAGAATTTGCACTCAGTGTCACCCAAAGCCTTTCAGTATTTCAGATCCACCATGGGCACCAGCCAACCAAAGGACAGGCTCCTGATGGCTTCCACCACCACCAGTGCCACTCTTACAGGGCTAAATCTGTAGGAGCAGGGATAATTTGCTGTTTATTGCAACTAAAACCCCAACAGATCATCCAACAAAACTTGGTGTTCCTCCAGCTCAAAGGGAATCAGAAGCTTGACACGGAAAAACAAGCAGTCAGGAATTTTACTCAGATGGGGCTAAACCTTTTGGTTTTACAGTATTTGAAATTTTCCTGTTCTGCAGCATAAATCAACTTCTAAACCTTGTTTTACTTTAAATAGCTTTACTTGCAAATATGGTTTCCTACCTTCCTCTTTTCATCATTTTGTGGCACAACTCGGGCTTGGGGGGTCCTTGGTGCTGCCTGCCCAGATTTCCAATGATAAGCACCTAACTTCCTACAAACCAAGGCAAGAAAAAAACTTCAAAATTCAGCATTCTGCAAGCAACAGAAGCATAAAAGTTTTTCCTTTGCCTTCTTAAATATGAACAAAACATCATAAAAATAAAATTATTGTCTACAGGACAATCAATTCCCCAAAGCACAAATACTCCCTTCCACTGAAACCTGCTTCAAGTCTACTTTGAAAGTAATAAATACTACAAATGTGTGAGAAAGTACTTATTTTTAAACCATTAAATTGGTCCAAGTTTTTAAACTTAAAAAAAAAATCTTATCAATTCTCAAAGGTTGGTTTCAGAAGAATAAAAACAAAAGTACATTTTGTGTGAGCCTTCATTGTCCCAATTTACTGCAGGACTTCATCCAGCACTGCTAAAAATGCAGGAACTTTGAGATCCTTTCCAGCTCAAACCACTCCATGATTCCAGTGGTGCAAATGCCAAAGTTTCCTGTTCTTAGAGCTCAGCACAGCAACCCTATCAGGAGCTGCAGGTACAAGGCCTTGAGAACAAAACAAGAGAATACCATGGAGACAAAAGTGCCACACATCACCTGGAAAACACTGCCCCAGCAGCTCAGGGCAATGCTCACAGAGCTGCCAGCAGCTCAGCAGCACCAAGGGATCCAAATCCAAGGCATTTGCATTCCCAGGGACAAACACAGCAGGCAGAAACTCAAGGAAAAGGAAGCAGATGTTGCAGGACTTTGCCAACGTTCAGAGTGACTCAGATTTAAACTGCACCCCAGCATTTGCCTCATTACACTGTGCCTGGTTCCAAGCCCTGTTTGCCATCATGCAGGAGAGGCCTCCCTGGGAAGCCACACAAATGTAAAAGGGGATCAAAAATAACAACAGCATCCTCTGCAGAAACCTCAGAAATAAACAAGGGTGCAGGAGAAACTCCTCTGTCTCCTGCTTGAAAACTAAGGTGACAAATCCAGCCAGACAGGGGAAAAAAGGAGAAGAGGAAATAAATTGGGAAAATTGATCAAATATCACATGAGAGTTTAAAATTAACAAAGTCATGGGGAAGCAAGTTTAACATTGGGAAGAAAGACTGGAGAGAGGATACTAAATATACTTGTGAATTCCAAACTTTACAAGAGATCCCACGTGGAGAGAGCATCTCACTGAATTCATTTTTTTCCAAAGAGAAACTGAACCTACCTCCTCTCTTCTTTTTCTCTGATCATGTTTGACTGCAGCTGCAATAATCTTCTCTCCATCTCTTTGTTTTCTGTTTCTAACTGAGCTTTCTCCAACTGCAATTCCTTGACAGTTCTGGAGGAAACAGTGAAACATTCATTAGAAATCACCTGGAAGTGAGTAAGGTACCTGAAGAAGGTTAAAGCAGAAAAACAGAAGCTGGAAAATTTGTCATTACAGACATGTGCCTCTTCTACCTCCCAGCAGGACTGAAAACAACTCTGGAACATTTAGGACAAGTCAAGTGCAAATTCCAACAAAAAAAATGATACAACTGTGCCTGTACTCAGAAAGGTTTGGGGTTTACTTATATTAAAATAAATAATCCACTGATTTCTTTAGTATGCTTGTATTATCCAGTGGATACACAGGGTTATAAAACTTATAACTTAATCAGGAAGTAGATATTAAAGCCTGAGAAAAGAAAGGCTTGTGGATAAAAGCACAGGGAAAATGTTAGAAAAGAAACACATTATAATTCTTCTTGCTCTTCCATTCTTCTAGTTAATGTTGTATTAAAACTTATTAAAAATTATGAAAACATGTCTCAATCCCAATCAGATTGAATGTACTTACTTTGTTTTTAATCTCACTGAGGTTCCAGCTTTTGAGCCTGGGAGAATTACAAAATCATTGACACTCATGATGCCCAATATAACTTCTCCTAAAAAAAGAGAATTTCAATGATTCACAGTTAGCAACCTGTTGAAATGAGAATTTGATTGAAATTAAAACAGTAAAAAACTCATTACACATCCAAAACCATTCATATATAAAGGGAAATGGAGCACAAAACTTGTTTATTTGAAGTGCCAATAAAATCCTACAGCAACTCGAAATTAAACTGGGGAAAAAAAACCTTTTTTATTACATTATGATACCAGGGAAAAGATTTCCTTGGCTGTTTCATTTGGGCAATTCCCCAAAGTTTAGTGTAAGCAGATTAATATTAACTAAAACACAGCTTTCTTGAACCAAACCCATAGAAAGCACCAAGTAGGAGAAAATTGTACCAATGGCTGTGAAGTCAAACCATCTCACCTGATTTGGGAAGATAAGTTCCTTCTGTCACAGACAAATTGATACAAAGGAAAACAATAACTCACAGAGCAGAGTTTAATCCCTCCTCTCAAGACTTCAGTGGTATTTCAAATACTTTTTTTTTTTAATCCAGGTTATAAAATAAAATACTCTTCCAAAAAGCAAATTCATACAGTACAGGGTTTAAACTGAAGGTGAACATGCAGAGCCTTGCTGGGCTGGAATGTTTGTGGGATAACTGCAGCTCAGTGCAAAACTGGGCATCTCCTGCTGCTGCTGGAAATAATGGAAAAACAATGGAATCATGGATAATGGAAAATGAAACAAAAGTTGACACTGCAGAGACTTACAGCTGCCAGGGTGCTTGGAAACTCTTCTGCAGCTCGTGGATCTCAGCTTCCTGGGGAGAGCAGGACCTAGGAAATGATAAGGATTGGAAATGTCCCAAATGGAAAACTGCCTGTTCCCAGGTAAATCTGAAATTGAGCATGAATACAGATAAAATGTGTCCAAACATCTCCACCCATGGGGCCAAACACCTCAATGGCACGTGGAAGTTAAAATACCTGGTGCCACAGAACCTAAAATGCAACATTTCAGTGCTGACAAAGCATCAGATTTGTGCACAAAACATTTCTTATTGTGACAGAAAATCCAAGCACTCAATTCTGACATCATTTCAAAACAGTTATTCCTTTACCACGTTCCAAGATAAAAGATGACTACATTAATTTTGAATAGAAGAATTTTTTCTCTTGGCAAATGTGAGCTGGCAGGACCAGCACAGCTGGAGAGGAGGAGGTCACACAATGGATTTGAGGGGCCAAAAGGCCATTTAATAGTAAAAACAGAGGTAACTTACACAGGTCAGCTGAGCAAGCTCAAGGAGGGAAAGTAGTTAATACAAAAATACCATTTATATGAGTTAACTTTAACATACTCCACTGAAAGCAAATATTTAAAGGGATAACTTAAAAATTTGGTAATATCAGAGATAAATATCAGACATGCTGTGTGAGAATATTAGAGATAAAAATCCCTACAAAGTTTCAGGAACACTGGGTGGGGAAAAAACAGCATCAAGTTGTAGAAACAGGGGATAGAGATAGACAGTGACCAACCCTTGAATTATTCTGAGAAAATACAGGAATTCATGGAACAGATAAAACATAAAAACAACTGTTAAACACTGAGACTGGAAGAGCCAAAAACAAACCCCATGGGGAAATGCACAGCCTGAAATATCCCTGAGCTGGGCCCTCAGGGCTGCCAGGGAAGCACAGCAAAGGCAACCCCAAACTCCTCAGAAACAGACTTGGAATTTAAATACACAGAGGAGTTCCCTCTTTCTGTCTGGTTCTTGTTTAATGAATCCCTCTTCTCTCTCTACTAGGCAACACAATTTGCCAGTGAAGCAAACACTAAAGCAACTCATCAACATAAATAAATCAAGCACTAATTAGCCACATCCTTTCTGCCTGCTCCTCTGCCACACTGGTACTCAAATTTCATCATTCCAGCAGGTTCCTCTGTGCTCATAATGGATGTACAGCTAAAAGTAACAAACCAAAAACTGCTGTCTGGGCTAAACAAAATTTGAGTCAACTTGAAAGACTACATAGCTAAATAAACCCAAATTCCACATAGCCTGCAGCCCAGCTTAGCTCAAGTCTCTTCCTAATCAATTTAAAGACAGGTTTGTAACTTACAGACAGCTGAAGATGGGTGTAGTTTATTTCACACTACAAGAGTTTAACCAGGGCAGACTAAATTCCAACTGCTTGCTCACATCAACGAACCCATCAAATCCAAAGGGATGCCACTGTCTATGCAACAGCTCACATCCCATTATCAACACCATGAATGTGGATTTCATGCTACACTAAGTTCCATCCACTTACCAATACTTCAAACCCAACTATTTCCTTTGATGAATTATTCCAAGTGCATTAAAGAGTTTGCCTAGCATTGCTCCTCACCCATTTGCTGTTAACTACAACGACTGAGACTTCTGGTCCTTCCAAACATTTAACATTATGCTAACAACTTTAAAGAAAGAGGAAAAGTAATGACATTAAAAAGATAAGAAAAAAGCTACACCACATTCAGGTATGCTGAAATAATTCCAGTCTTTCAGAATAAATTCATATTCTCCATACCCCTACATCTGTGACGCCAACCATTTCAAATTCCACTTTCTATTTTTAAACCAATTACCCATTTCTATGTGTAATGCCATACAACACACATAAAGTAAGATCAGGAAAACAACATGAAACCAGCTAAGTACCACTTTCCCTAAGTCCTTTCACCATATTTTGCAATTTCACCACACTTTGGGAAGATGCATGATCTTGGTAACTCTGCAAACTCAACACCTCTTTCTACGGGTTGTGTATCTTCACTGTTGTGGTAGTTTGAATCAGCTTTGTTTTTAGTTAAGGGAAAAGATTATAGCAGTTTAGGGAAAAAAAAAACATAGTCAACCCACTACAACTGTTTAACCAAGAACTGTAATTTCAGCTGTATTGTAAATAATTTCAAATACAAAGGCCATGAGCAGGAGGGTCTAAGCCTCTCCACAACATCCACTAAAAAAGAAACAAAAAAACCAAACCATAAGAAAAAAAAATTTAAAAAAAAAAAAACCAACAAAACCAAAACAACACCAAAAAGACCAAAAAAACCCTACCCCCACGTTACAAAGCATGTTTCTTAAAGAGAAAAACCTTCTTATTCACACTATGGAGCTACAGTCACTGCCCAGCGAGCTGGAGCAGCTCTGCCCCAAGCAGAGAAAAAAGTAGGAGGAGTGAAAATTAAAAAAAAAAAAAATAAATAACAGATAAGGTGACAAATAACAAATAAGGTGATAAATAACAGGTGGAGGAATAAACAACAGGTGGATAATGGCAGCAGAGTCAGAACTTGCCTTTAAAGCTCCTCTCAAGGCCCGATGTGGGATGGGTTTGAGGCTTGTACTCGGTCCCGAGGGCCGCTCTGGGGAAAAAGAGCAGAGCACAAGGGGAGACAGCAAATAAAGGTGTAAAAAGCCACGCAGAAGAGCGTGGGGTTGTTTGGGTGTTTGTTTTTTGTTTTTTCGGTTTTTTTTCTTTCATTACCGATGTCTTTTCAAGCCTGATGAAAACTCGGCGGGGCAGAGAAGAACGATCTGCCTGGAACTGTAACCTAAAACCAGAAAGGCGTGAGAGGGGCAATGAAAAGAACAGTGCCAGGGCCAGCACAACCGCAGCTGTGCGGGTGCGTGCCCAGGGCACTGCCCGG
Organism: Peucedramus taeniatus; assembly: GCA_013400575.1. Taxonomy (NCBI): domain Eukaryota; kingdom Metazoa; phylum Chordata; class Aves; order Passeriformes; family Fringillidae; genus Peucedramus; species Peucedramus taeniatus. The sequence goes on along the minus strand of WBNO01008493.1, from coordinate 436,958 downwards.
CACAGTTTGGGGGCATTTACACAATTTACACAACTCACAACTACCCCGGGTACTCTCAGCCCTCCTTGGGCATGGGCTGCGCGCAGGGACGCGCCTGCCGGGCGGGAGCCTCGGCTCCTGAGGGGAACTCGCAGGGCTCACCCCGGCGGGGATTGGGGGGGACCTGAGGGCTCACCCCGGCCGGAGCTGGGGGCGAGCTGAGGGCTCACCCCGGTGGGCGCTGTCGCTGTCCCGGGGGCTGTCGCTGTCCCGGTCCCTGTGGCGGTCCCGGCCCCGCCGCCCCTCGGTCCCTGAGCGCGGCGCCGTTGCCATGGCAGCGCGGGAGCGGCCATTGGGCGCCGCCGTGTGGGGGGGACAAGGGGAGAGACGATTCCGTGCCGGCGGCGCCGAGCTCGGCTGAGGGAAGAGCTTCACTAATTACAGAACTATCGCGGAATAGGCTGGGTTGGAAGGGACATTAAAGATCATCCAGTGCCATCCGTGCGGTGGCGGGGACACCTTCCACTTGTTGCTGCCAGCCCCGCCCAGCCTGGCCTTGGACACTCTCAGGAATGGGGCTGCTGAGGGCGCGCTGTGCCAGGGCCTCGCCACCCTCACAGGGAACAATTCCTTTCTTATCTAAACCTGCCTTCCCTCAGTTTAAAACCATTGTTCCTTGTCCTTTCACTCCAGGCCCTTCTAAAAAGTCCCTCACCCTCCTTTTAATGAGCCGACTCCCATCTCATTACAACCTTTATTCCCGAACTTCTCAAAACGTCCCAGTTTATCTTTGAATGCAGGCTTTTCTAGGCTTCACTTTAACCTATTATTTATTCACCACTCTGGTGGATGCAATCTGCTCTTCCTGCTTATTTAGTGCCGTGCTTTAAGTAGCTAAAATCTAAATCAACCTCGCTGAGCACAAGGAGGCTTCCAATGGCTTTTTTTTTACATGTTATCCCATTATCCACACTAACCTTTAGTTAGTGCTCAGGACCCACAGAGCTTGAAATTAAACATCCTTGCGATGTTTAATTTTTCACAAAAGCTCTATTTCTGCCCACCCTGTAGATTTGTGCAGTTGTAGATCCATGCATCACACCTGGGCTCTTCCAGAACAGATATTTATGTCTCTGCCAATAAATGATAATTCCCATGCCTCCCCCTCAAAGGATACCTGGAGTGCATAGCAATATCCGAGTTTTTATCGGTTATATTGTTGCAGTTTATTTGCTTCCAGTCTCATCCTTCCAATTTTGGTGGCTTGACCATTATTTATAATTGATGCTCCTTTAGGGGATAAACAGCCTCCACAGAAAAGCTGGAGTTTCGGAAAAAAGCGCTCCATGATCCAAGCCAGGATTTAATAAGGACAAAGTATTATCAGTTTGAAATTTATGCACTCTAAGCTGTATTTCATTTGGCAAATTTGCATTTGTCCCATATGTATTCAGGCTAGGAGGCACACAATAACTTACCCCGTTTTTCTTCACTATATAATCTGTCTGGCAGTAATTTTCCTTCATCATCCTGGTTACAGCACAGTTTTCAAGATTTTTTTACTCTGACAGGCAATTTGAGTGGAGAGCCTGTGGAAACACATATGGATTTATGGATTTTTTGATCTTGAGAAGGAACTCAAGTAGTTTGCATAATGTGTAATCAACCTGAAAATATTCTGTATTCTGGACCTTGCCTGGAGTATTCTTTTGTAGCATTATAACATGTTCTTCCCTGTAGGAAAACCATGCTCTCAGTAGCCAGATGAATACAGTTTTTAATATTCTATAATAATGCCTTACTGAAAGGCATCCCGTTGTACATGGGGTACTTTCCTGTTCTTTTCAAAGAAAGTAGAAGCAATACACTATTCTACATAAATTACATTACAATACTCAAGACTACTTTTAATTATGAAGTTCTGCTAGGAAAAATGCAATTTTAGATGTAAGATAATTTCCTGAAAAAAAATTGGCACACAGCATCCCAAACCTAAATGATTCATGCTGACTTTGTGAGCTTTGGATCAAGGACTTCAGCTGGAGGAGCATCAAGAGCCTGTTTTGTTGAGGTTTAGATTTACATGCATGGGAGATGAAGTAATGCAGGACTTGATGCTGGCATCCTCTAGGTAATCATATTTATAATTAGATTATTTAACTTCCAGCCATTTTATGTCTCCTCTGATGCTCAGTTGTATTTTTTGTTTCATTTATCAAGATCTGATTTTCATAAACGTAATTCCCTTTTTTTGCAATCAGCTTTCACAAACGTAGATCACACAAAGAAGTCAGTGCTTGCCTGATTTCTCCCAGAGTCACTTTTATTGGAAGTAAACATAAAGTTTATAAAGAAAATAAAAACTGAAATTCAACTCAGATCCATCTGGTGGAGTTGTACTATAAGTTATAAACCTTCTGTTGCCATTCTCTTCTTCTCTTCCTTTGTTCTCATACTGCTCCTGACTAAAATGAACCAGATTTATTAACTTTGTGGGGCTTTTCATCCCTATTAAAATATTTTTAACTGGTTTTGAAGCTCTGTATTTACAGCCACTGTTAAAAAGAACTGAGCACAGAGGTGACTGAGGGATTGACCAAGAGTGGCTTTTAGGGGCTTGAACAAATCTCCAATCCTACTTTGATTTGCAATTCCTTACATTTGTTTCAGGCTTTAGGTGAGGTTCCAGATCAAGATTTCTGAGCTTGCAGGGCTATGAGTTACATTAATACTGGAAATGAAGAATGATCAGGAAGTATAATTTAATTTTTTCCCAAGCTGCCTTTGATCACTTTCCACAAACTTTCATGCAGTTCAAATTCCACTTTCATGACCATTTACCAAAGGCCAGTTTTAGAATCTCATAAACCAGGATCTGCAGGAAATAAACTTTCAATTTGCTCTGGAACTGCCTGTTCTTATAACCAGGCAAGAAATAGAAGCAACATCATTTCACTTACCTGATGGCTTTCAATAAATACACTTTCAATAAAAGCAGGGTATTTTTAGTCCTCAGGAGGAGATTATGTTACTTATTAGTTGTGAATTATTTGCTCCATTTTATCCATACAGCAAGAACCTTGTTTTCCCTCTTCCTCCCCTGTTTTTGGCTGCAGAGGCACGCTTGGCACAATCAGATTAAGATGTTTTACTTTTAGTCACATCAGATCCCATTTAAGATGGTCTGGAGTATTAGAACTATTTAAATTCAGGGGAAACCCTGGACAGCTTCATCCCTTTTGCTTGATAGGAGAGGGCTAATTAAGTCCACTGGGGAGCAAAATCCAAGCAGGGTTTTATTTACTGCCAAAATTTTCCTTCACACTTCCCAGAAAAACACATGAAATTGCCATGTTCAGTCATTTTTTAGCATTCTTCATAAAAAAATATTTCCTTGCTCAGCCAGAGCTCCTGGTTTGATCACAAACCTTGAGCTCAGCCAAGCACAGGCAGAAATGAACTCAACACCTCCAAGCATCAGAGTTCTCCTGATGAAAAGAGAGGTGTTCACCTCGAGGTGTGCAGTGCAGACCAGGCCATTAATTTGTGCCTTGAACTAAAGACACACAGTGCCTTTATTGGCCCTGCTTGACCCAAAACTCAACCAAAAGTATCCAAAATTGGAGCCAAGTTGGGAGTTTTCTGGGAGGCCAGGTGATTTTCAGGTTTCATGACCACGTTTCAGGCTCTGTGACCTGCAGCCTGCACATCTGAAGGTAAAGCAGGCTGATACCTCCAAGGAAAAGCACTTTGCAGTAATAAATGGAAGGATTATCTCCAGTGCTTCCAGTGAATACAGCTGCTGGGTAGTGTTTTATTTGTTCACTTCATGAGGATAAAAAAAAATGAACTCGTTTTAAGCCATTCAAGTTTAAGACAGGCTTTATCTCCCTGGTTGGAAGGAAAGATTAGCCCTTATTAGAGCCTAATCTTAATGATATCCATTTATAAATAGGGCTTCAAATTGTCTAAAATATTTAAACACAATGAAATGTAAAGACTTAAGACAGCTGAAGTCTTCAGAGAGAAAAAAAACCTGAAAACCTGAAGATTTATCTACAAAGATTAAAGCAGCTTTAATGGCAAATCCCTAAGAAAATAAAAGAAAATACCAGGAGAAGGAAAACAGAAGCTTTTGCTATGTCTGTACAAGGCAAATTAAGTTATAGATGTGGTAAAATGGCTTAAGAAATTATAAAAATATAACCATTTAGCTGCTGTTTCATAGCCAAAGACATCACAACTGCTTACCTGTGTCTAATCCCTTGTTTTTCTGAATCTTTAGACAGTCTTTGCTTTTTGTACAGAAGAGTGTTAATGCATTGAGGCATTTTCAGGTTTTAAAAATAGAAATGGTTTTGGGTTTTTTTCCCCAAACTGTAGGAAAGAGAGAACACAACTCTTGTTTGTGTGCAGATATTGTAGTGAAGCAGCAGGGGAGTTCCTGGCTGATCACAGGGTGAGGCAGGTTACAAGCACAGCCTTGCAGACATTCCACACTTTAGCACTGACATTTCCACCTCTGCCCAGGATCATCCTCCCCTTTGACTCAAACCTTCCCCATAATGAGGGAAGTGGTGTTTTATGCCCAACCTTAAGACAAGCCTGGATATGAAAAGCCTTTTCCTGAAGGCTTTCAGTGGAGGATGGGTGTGAAGAGCAGTGTCTTGGTTTGAAAAGGCAGGTGTCTGCTAAGGAAGGCAGGAGCTTCCCCTGAAATGGAAAATGTAAACCCACTCCTTATGAATTATTATAATTTTGAAATTAAAAGGCTCTCAGGCAAGGATATGGGAATAGGAATAACAGTTCTTTATTAAAGGATAAAATAAAAATAAAATAAGCAATGCAGTAACACAAAACAACACTGCCAGAGTGAGAACAGGAGCTGGCCCCTGTGGGTCAGGGTGTGGCACAGTCCCATTCCATGGTGGCTGCTCCTCCTGCAGTGCCAGGGGTGGCTCTGGTGGAGCAGGGATCCTGGAGAAGGGGGGAGTTTTCCTCTGAAGCTCCAGGGCTGCTGGAGATGGGCCTGGGCTTGCTCTGGGAATGCAGGGGAGCAGAAAGCTGCTCCTCTGGGAATGCAGTGGGCAAAGGCTGCTGTGGTGTCCCAATCCTCAGACTGGATCCAGGTAGGAATGCTTGGCTCCTCCCCTGGGCGGAGCTTCTCCCAATGAGATGCTGGAATTTTATCAGCCATGCAGGGACACTCAGTGGCCATGGACAGAAGAGATCTCCTGGAGGGAGGATTGGCTGTGGGAGAGATAAAGAAAAAACTGCCCAAAGAACAGCAGAGAACTGCCCCAGCTCTGACAGATGGGGATGGAACACACACCCAGCTAAACCTGAGACAAGCAGGAAGACAAATAAATGCAGGGATCTTCAGAGCTGAGAGGGCTTTGCCAGCAGGTTCAGGGCCTTTTTCCAGCACTGCCTTTTTTCCAGGTGTGCCCATCAGAAGCCATCAGGCTGAAATCACCATGGCAGCATGGATCCCAAACAGAAGGATTTTTCCTGGGCATGCAGGGAATGAGCAGCTGGGTGTTTGTGGAAGGCTGGGCTGAATTTTCTTTGCTTCTCCTCGCCTGATCCATGATGACACATTTGAAATGCCCAGGGTTATACAGATGTGAGCCTGAACTCACTTTACATCCTTCCTTTTGCTGCTCAGGCTCACAGCCCTGATATCCCAAATTCCTCAATGCTGCTATTCACAGTCACTACAAGACTTTTGCTGTCTTTCCATGATTTGCTGTTAATACAGCTCTCAAACAGCTCCTGGCTGTTTAAGGGTAGCATTTACCTAAAGTCAGCAGAGAATTCTGTTGTTTGAAGTGGTTAGTAACCTTTTCCTTCCATTTTCACAACTCCAGCACCTCAGTTTCTTTCCATTCCACAATGAGAAAAACCAGGAATCAGGAATTTGCTTACAATAACGTGCACAAACTTCCTAGAAAGATTCAAACTGAGAAATCCTCAACTGAACTTTATCTATTGGCATTCACTTGGCATGGTTAGTGAGTGCACCTCACTTTTGCAATTCATCTCTGTAACAGATTTGCAGAGCTTCTTCAAAGCCTTGCCAAGTTATTTTGGGTGTCATCATCAATATTTTCTTCAAAAATTGGATATGAGAAACAGTAAATGGGCAGTTTATATGTGAATAATGATTAGCTTGAGCAGCAATACCAAATCATTTCCCATAGCTCTGGTAGAAATAGTTCAACAACTCCACATCTATAAAAGAGAGTAAGATACAAAAAAGAATGCAGATCACAGCCCAGTTTTACAGCCAGAATGCCAACAGATCATCTTTTAAAGAACTTTCACTGGAATTGCTTACAAATATGAGGAAATGTTGCTTATTTAGCACATCTGTAGGAGAGAGAGAGATGCTTCCCCTAGAGAAGAGCTTTTTAATATGATCATTAAAATAATTCTGTCTTGCAAAAGTTTGCAGTTTTAGTAGACTGTGTACGAAATATGGATGGTTTGGTCTGCTTGTATAAATTCCTTTTTGTAGCTAAACCACTGCAGTGGCTTATTGAAACATAAAAAATCAAAAGCTCAGATCCTGCTTTTCTGGCATGGCAGGGATATCAGTCCCATTGCTGTCATTTGTGATTTGCTGAATAACTGTGATCAACAGGCAAACCCTACTGGGGACATTGGGATGCAAGAGGGACAGAAAATGGGTGGGAGCAAAATTGATTCGTTCATCCTCCAAAATCTTAATGGTGTTAAAAAAAGGACTTGCCTCATTCCTGGTTTAAGTTGCTGTTCTGAAGTTCTGTTATAAAACATCTTTGCGAGTGATAAGGAGAGGAAGGTGAAAGGGGAAAAATTCTTCTCTGTGTGGATGCTGAGGCCCTGGCACAGATTCCCAGAGCAGCTGTGGCTGCCCCTGGATCCCTGGCAGTGCCCAAGGCCAGGTTGGACAGGGCTTGGAGCAGCCTGGAACAGTGGAAGGTGTCCCTGCCATGGCAGGGGTGGAATGAGATGGTCTTTAATATCCTTTCCAAACCATTCTGGGATTCTATGAAATTCTTGAGTTTCTTGCTGCAGGCTGTCAGAATTCCAAATATCTTTTATCAGTCTTGTACAAGTTTGCAAGATGTAACCTTTGAGAAGCTTTTTCTCTCCTCAATGAATTTAGTAACACAAATGCTCATTTCATGTGGGCACGGAGCTCCTCGAGTGGAACCTGGAGCTCTGGATAAGCCAGTTAAGGGCAGTGGATGGGAGAGGAAAACAGCTCAGGAAGCTCATCTGAAGCACTGACTGCAAATTATTTCATTCTATGTAAGAATTCCTTTCTTGATTTCATTTTAAGAACTACAACTGTCAGTATATTCACCTCTCACACAGTCTGTTCCACATCCTTCAAAAAAAAGGGGGAAACTTTATCAGTGGATCATCTCAATGGACGAGATCTCCAACATTTTTTACCTCCCAGCAGAGGTGGGATTCCATGATTTTATATTGTGATTTTGGCCTTAAGGTATCTCAGTTCTGCCTGAATTCTGCTGGCAATGCCAGAGCTCTTTCCCAGATGGAATTCCTGCTGTGCTTTTCACAGAACACTCCTGACAGGATGCCATAATTGGATGTAATCATTGTAAACACTGGTATCCCACAGGTGAGCCCTCTTTCCGTGTAAAACCCCACAAAAAATGTACCCCCCATCTCACAACTACATAAGGGGTGTTTAAATTACACCCTTGCTCATGGCTCCATCAGAATTTTAGGGGAGAAACTAGCACATAGTCAATGTTTGAACAAAAATGCCTTCATAGTGCAAATGTTGTAGTCTGGTTGTTGGGTCATTACCAGGAATAGGCAGAAATATCCATCAGGAAGTTGCTGACAATCCTGCAGATAAAGGAGGGAAGGATTCACCTTGTGACTACAAAAAATCAACAAAAAACAAACAAATATAAAGCAGCTGCTGGATTAAGAACAAAAAATGAAAAGGGAAAAAAAATGCTTCCAATTTAGAAGAGCTTCACGGGAGTCTTATTTTTTGTCCCAAAAAGCAATAGAAATTAATCATCTCTGCTGCCATGCCAGAGTTAGAGACTAAAACATTGGTCCTGCAAGTAAATACAAGTGAAGGTCTTGCTGTTAAAAATTCATGTAAAAATCATTCCAGCAGAGGAATAAGATCAGATATTTTCTTCCAGTTCCAGCAAGCTGACAAAGGAAAGAATTAGATACCAAGTCACAGCGTGCATGAATTAATCAATATGGATTTCAAATGCATCTCCCTGAGAGCTGCAATAAGAGGAGCAGACAATAATTGCATGACCAAAATCAAGCTGCTACACAAACAGAATTCTTATGCTGACATTTAAGTTCCTCATCTTTTTTACCACTTAATGAATAAAAACTGTACTTAACTATTAATAATGAGATTTTAATTTCAGAAATTAGACCTTAGAAGATTTATATTTCTTAAAGCTAGTGATCTTTTTCAGCACTCCCAAAAAACCATGGGGCCTCCATATTCAAAGGAAAGGGAATTTATTTAATGCTGATCATTATTGTGAACTTTGGGTTTTCATCAGTTGCTAAATGGCCTTGGCATTAGAAAACATCACAGTGATAGCTAATGTCACAGAACATTAACAATTCCATTTTTCTTATCAATTAAGCTGACCTTACCTACACTTATTATTTATTTGAACAAGAAAAATCTAAACACATCATGGATACTACAGTTCAACTACCACAGAGTTCTCTAAATGCTTTTCCTTACCCAAGGCTTTCCATAATTCATCTCTGAAGACCCTAATAAAACAGCAATTGTGTAATCAGTAAAAGCAGGGATTTCTTTTTCCTTTCCTTTCCTTTCCTTTCCTTTCCTTTCCTTTCCTTTCCTTTCCTTTCCTTTCCTTTCCTTTCCTTTCCTTTTTCAAATGATCTGCCATTTATTCAAGCCCTTAATTTAAGAAATAGCTCCATTTTCACATCAGAAAACAGCAGATTTTTTTTTTCATTAAAGACATTTTGTCAATAATGGTAGTGTGGAAGGGTGTGGGGAATTTTCTGTCTCAGCACCCCTTTGGCAAATGGACAACATAAAATGGCATAAAATAATGGACATCTAAGTGACAGTGGAGATGCTCAAGGAAAGGGGTTCACAACTGGAAATATGCTGGTTACAAATAAAAATTTGATACTGGCAAAGGCCATCATAAAAATAAATTATCTCCAATTCCCTCCCAGCAGCCTTGCTGGATGTAATAAATCATTGTTCAGCTTTAAAACAAGTTGAAAAGCAGATTAAGGACCAGAAAACTAAAACAGAAATTAACTTAAAGGCAAAAATTACATTTCCAAGGTGTAATACAAAAATGAAGACAACTGTCAGGGCCCAGTAGTCCTGGAGTTGGAGCTTCTTCCAATTCTTTGTTTTTACTTAAATGGTTACAACCATGGACATCCTCACAATTTCTTTGTCAAGCCTTGTATTTTTACACTGACAAACAACAAAAGATAATGGAAAGAAGTAAAATTGAAAAATATATATTACTTAAGACTTTTTTCTCTTCTTCCTCTTGAACTTCATTAAGCCAGGCTCAGCTGGACTGTAATTCCTTTGTCCTACACTTCTCCAGCTGAGCTGTTTGGCCTAAGCTGAGCTCCTCCTCTTTTTGGGACTGTTGCAAAATCTGATAATTCCCATGATTGTGAGAAAAATGGCTTGAATAGAGGCAAAAAGGTTTGCCCAGTAATTGATGATGATGAAGGCAATAACTAATACTTGATAAATGTGGAGAACCCCCACTTATATTAAAATAGCAGTTCTTGTTCTCTGGGAAAAAATCAGCATCTCAGGAAAAAACATCTCAAGTCCGTCCTTAGAGCACTTTTCCAAGACAGGGATTTTTTGCTTGGTGAATTCCCAATGTCCCAATTCCCCAAGCTTTATCAAACATCATTCTGCATGACAATATTAAGAAATTTTCCAAGGGTTTGGAATCTAAAGAAAATCCCTGATGTTTTCTAAGGAGTTTGGAGTCCCTGTCCCTCCCAGATCAGCTGTTGGTGCTGCTGATTTCCAATTCCACTGGGCAGTGCCTTGGATCCATCATGGATCAGAAATTCATTGCAAAGCAAACATTTAGGACATGGGGAAAAGTGGAGAATAACTGGCAAAAAAATTATTCTGAAAAAAAAAAAAACTGTAGAGGATTTACCATCTGTTTTGTTTTCCATCCAGGTACTTCTGGGCTCTGAACAAGCTTTTGTGCCTTGGAAATTCACCAGTTTTCTGAAAAAAAATCCCTTGTTGCTATGGAAATACCATCCCTTCCCAATGAATCCTTCTTGAAGGTGGAGGACATTGGCAAGAGTAAATGTAAACTTTTTGGGTTTTTTAAAATGATGTGTCAGACAAAAGTGGCTGGAGCAGGGAGAATTCCTCACCCCCCAAAGAACACTTGTGGTATCACCACCTGTGATGCATGGGAGAAACTTGAAGTAGTTGTGGTGGGGTCATTATCCATCCCAAAACACATCCAGAGTGCCCAAAACAAAATCCATCCCCAAAACACATCCAGAGTGCCTAAATCACTGTCCATCCCCACATTATCCATCCTCAAAACACATCCAGAGTGCCCAAAACACATCCAGAGTGCCTGAAACACCATCCACCCCCACATTATCCACCCCAAAACACATCCAGAATGCCCAAAACACTATCCATCTCCACATTATCATCCCAAAACCCATCCCAAGTACCCAAAACGCTATCCATCCCCACATTATCCACCCCAAAACACATCCCGAGTGCCCTGGAGCTGCTGGCTCTGCTGTGGAGAGCTGAGGGCTGGCTCTGTGCCCAGAGCTCTGCTTTAATGAAACACAAAGTTGAGAGGGATCAATAACACTCTCCCCTCCCTAACAGCCCGTTAGAGCAAGCTTTGGGAAGGTGATGGGGGAGGAAATGAGATGTCTGTGAGAACTGGCAACATTCCTGTCAGGTTCACACCACGGAGGCTGCCTTGTCATTCCGTGGCAAACCTCAGCAGGGGGATAGAGAACAGAATGAAAGACAAGAGTGTGTGAAAAGAACATGAGAGAAAACCTCTCTTTTTTTCCCCTTTCCCCTTTTTCCCACTTGTTTTTTCTCTCTGCCTGTATCCCTGCAACCCCCAAGTGAAATTCCCCCAGGTGTGACCCTCAAGATGAGCAGCCAGCCAGGAAGACAGGGCTGGTGATGTTCAAATGCTTCCCCCCACTCAGAGCCCTCCCATCAACACAACCTGATGGCTGCTGAGGCTGCTATCGACCCTACAGGAGTAGAGTGGGAAATAAAACAAAGCCACCCCTTCAGAATTAAGACCTAATCCATCCTCCTGCAGCTCAGAGTTATGCAGTGATTTATGACCAAATTCCTCCCTCCCCTATGATGTACTCACCATCACAAACAGGCTCAGGGACCACTCAAAAAAATTAAAACGCAGCTCAGCATAAGCATGGCAAATCTGTCTGTTAACCTCATGAGTTTCTTCAAAGGGTAATACCCAATGAAAGTCATTTCAAAAGCAACACACGGGAAAAAAGCAATTTAAAGATGGTGTGCCAGTGAGATCTTGTGGTTTTCTAATAAATTGATGTCAGGAGTTGAAATGTTCACAGAATCCCAGAATGGTTTGGGTTGGGACATTTAGGATAATACAGCTCCACCCCCTGCCATGGACAGGGACACCTCCCACTGTCCCAGGTTCCTCCAAGCCCTGTCCAGCCTGGCCTTGGACACTTCCAGGGATCCAGGGGCAGCCACAGCTTCTCTGGGCACCCTGTGCCAGGGCCTCAGCACCTCCACAGGGAGGAATTTTCCCTAATACGCAATCTAAACCTGCTCTCTGTCAGTGGGAAGCCATTCCCCCTGCTCCAGGCCCTTGTTAAATTGTCCTTTTCCATCTCTTCTCTCAGCTCCTTTCAGGTACAGAACGGCTGTGATAAAGTCACCTCAAAGATTTCTCCTCTCCAGGCTGAACAATCCCAGTTCTCCCAGCCTTAGAGCAGAGCTGCTGATCCCTCTGATCATCCTGGTGCCTCTTCCCTGTGCTGGGACCCAGAGCTGGAGGCAGCTCTGCAGGTGGGGTCTCACCTGAGCAGAGGGGCAGGATCATTGTGGGCAGCATGCTGGGACACAGCTGGGTTTTTAAATCACTTGCACGTTTGGCTGTTTTTATTCAGAGCACTACTATTTTGAAATCTTTGAAATCAAACTATTTGTTTGTAATTTTTTATTTGTGAAGCCTGAGCCAGCTGCAGTTCCAGAGCACTCCCACTGATGTCCCCAGTATTACAGCTAAGCTGCTTTATGCCACTCCATCAGTTCAGTCTATTGCAGCTTATTTCCCCTCTCTTCAGCTGCCTGCTCATCTTACTCCATTCTTCTGAGACTCCTTTTTACAACCTTTTCAGGATGAATTCATTCAGTGTTTTTGGCTCCCTGCAGGGAGTGCTCTGCTCAGACCATCTTGTACCACCAGGCAGCCCGAGGAGAGCCCTCGGTGCCAGGGACACCTGGCAGCACTCACAGCCCTGCTGCTTCCTGCAACCTGTGTGCTCACATATTTCTGATGATGGGAGAAACAAATGCTATCAGCTATGAATCACCTGCCAGAGTGACCAGACTTGCATCATAAACCTTTGCACAATCAATACCTGAGAAAAGCCAAGTGGTCCCTGGTTAATTTTTTTTGAGAGTTTAGTCTGTGGAAGGAAACATCTCAAAGCAGAATTCAGTGTGCTGAATACTTTTTATTCCAAGTGCAAATCTGTGACTGTACCTGTTAAGATTGTATTAGAATGATAAAACCAATTAAAACAGATTCATTGCCTTTCTAAGATTCCCTTTTGGGATGGAAATAGTCCTGCTTTTAAAACATGAATTCATCTGTTCCATACAGGTTGTACACATTGAAAAAGTATTATCAAAAACCATAGGATTGCCTTTTGAAGTAATTTTTTAATCTTTCACTACCTGCCTTACTTGGCTGAAACAAATCAGTAGAGGACATGTTTTAGGGAAGGCTGAGAAGAAAATGGAGCTACAGCAAATTTCTGACATGGGACCAGAATCTGACACCAGAAATCTCTTGTGTTAGGAACAAATCCTCCCAGGAATTTGAGTGAGGAACCCATGGGTAAAGTTTACACACACAACAGCACTGGTTTCAGATCCCCCCCCTGCCTGCTCAAGCCTGGCCACAGAACACAGTCCTTGGGGCCCAAGCTGGTTTGGGATGCTCAGGGGAGCTCCACATTCCCTGTGCAAGCTGGAATTGAGCTCATGCCTTCCAATGCTTGAGCACCCTTTCCCTGAAGAAATTCCTCCTGGTGTCCATCCTGACCCTTCCCTGCTGCTTGGGGTCATTTCCTCTCATCCCATCACTGGTGGCCTGCAAGAAGAGCCACTCCTCTTTTTTAGAGTTATTAACTACATTGATTTGTAGTTGTTACCATGTGAAAAACACTTTTAAATAATAATCTGCTGCAATTTGTGGCAGCAGCAGGAAATCCCTCCCAGAGAACAGCCAGCAGCAGGACAGGAGATACTCACCATCACCTCAAAGCAGCTTTTTAGTGCTTGTCCTTTGTCCCACTGCCCCATTTCAGGCACTGGAGCAGCACCAAGGGAGAGAAGAGCCCCAGGGAGATCCAGCCCCAGCCCTGGCAGCACAGGGACAGAGGCAGGGTCCCAGCAGGGACATCCCAGCAAAGGCAGAGCTCTGCTATCACACACTTGGCATTATCATTCTGTTTATTACACTTTTTCCCTGCCAGATGATTGAAACCAATTAAATTTTTGGAACCAGGGAAGTGATTTATCTTCAAAGTGCTGCTCTTGCCTGAGAAAATTAGATAAAACTACTGACTTTTCTGAAGTTTTATTGCTCCCTGTTTTTACTCGTGGAAGGAAGTTTCCTCCATCTTTTGGGAGAGTTATCTCTGACCTGGAGCAGGACTGGCTGTAAATCAGCCTTCTAATGAAAGCTCCTGTATCTGAATGGGTGCCAGATCTAATCCCACAAAAATCCCTGTCAAGGAGAGTTAAAATTCATATTTAGGGCTTTCTTATCAGTATTATTTGGATAAGGAACACATTCCTTTGAATGCCCCACTCACAGACACAATAAGAGAGTTCCTTTCCTCTTGAGAAACAAGTTCAGTGATTGTCTCATTTCCCTGCTCTGAGCAGCAAATGTTATATCCACAAATGTTATATCACTCTTGCACTCAAAAGCAAGCCCATACATTATTTCAATTCTTGAGAAATACTATTGAGAAACACTCTGTAGCAAGTAGAGGGTGGCTCTCATGGCAAATACAAACCTGGACTTTGAATTGTGAAGTGCCCCCCTTCAGAATTTTTAAGTCAAGATGACTAAAGTCCTAGCAAAAATTTAAAGAATAAGATTTTTTTTTTTTTTGCTGATTCTTAGGAAGCCAAGCTAAACTTTCCTTTAGAAAGGCATTCAGATATTGACTTAGAATTCCACTTCAAAAGGATCACCAACACCCACACCCCCTTTTCTTCCATTCAAAGAACTGCCACAACATATTTATTTTCTTTCATGGGGATCTTATTTATTGCTGGACAAGCAGGATACAAAGAAATAGGATCTCTGTAATGCCTTAACCCAGAGTATAAATGTCAATCACATCAGGGAGCTGAAAAGGGGATTTTAAAAGCATCTCAGCAGCTCTTGGGAGAATCCTGCCCCAAATCCATCCTGCTGTTTATCACCTGCACTGTCCTCAAGGCATCAGCTGAAAAGGAATAAAACCAATGGGACTCTTCCTGCTTGCTTTAATGGACTTTGGATCAGTGCCCAAGCACATTAAGTTTCAGAGATAAATATATTTTTAATTCAATCAAGTTTTCTAAAGTTTATGTTGAGATCAATCAGGAACTCAGTGGTCTTGTGGGAAAGAATAGAAGCCCACACACACCTCTGCCTTCTCCTAAAGCTTAAGCAAAAATAACCCAGATTTAGGCACTGGGAATACCAAACACCACTTAAAATATTTAACTTTCCCCTGTTAATGGCTGTCTCTGGCTGCTGTTGCAACTCTGTCCCTTGTGACTCCCATCACTGACACATTAACTGTTCCCAAAAGTCTTGGGAAGGATTGACATGCACAACTACCTGGAAAACAGTGTCACACCTCTGCACTGGTCGGTGTTAAAGCAGGCTTCCCTTGAAAAATAAAGCCTAAAACAAGGACACAGATAAGCCTAACATGAAAAACAATTTGATTAATGCACCAAGGGCCACAACAGGCGAGCAGTGAACGCTGGGCTGTCAGGGCTGCCTTTGGAAGAAATTAATGGAGGGAACAAGGTTTCAGTTTAATGGGATTACGAGACCTTAAGAAATGCTCATTTCTGTCTCAATTTACCTGACATTTTCGTTTACTTTGCAACCTCTTCTGTAACAGAGTTCAGAGCTCTGCATTTGTAACTAATACATTACATAAGGCTCGTGATAATCTTGTCCTGCGTGGCTCCCACGAGGAATTCCTCTGTCCTGTGCCCTTTTCCTTCCTTCCTTCATATAGAAAAAGAAGTCAGAAGCAGCCTGAGAAATCCCCCTTAGTCAGCACAGGGCTGTGGCTCAGCCCAGCCTTTACCCTGCAAATGCAAACCCATCCCTCACTCCATCACCAGCTGAACGTGAACAAAACAGCTTTAGGCTAAAAGCAATCTAATCTAAACCAGAGAAATACTGTGACATTAAAAGCACTGGAAATAGATGACAGAACATCTCGAAAGCTTTTAATCTGGATGGGTTGGAGATAAGGCTGTTGTCACTTGCAGGAGGCACGACAAGCTGGGTGTGACTCAGAGATGGATGACCCAGCCTGCGAGTGCCGGGTCTGTACAAAAACATTATTTGTGGCCTTCTTACAAACATTCATTGTCACTCTGCCTGTTTTAAATCTGAGCCTGCCCAAGCTTTAAAGGAAGAGTGCCATAAATAATGGGTTAGAAACTTCTGAAATTGAGCAAAAAAGCTTTTCTGTGCATAAAGGTGGCACTGGTTTAAAGTTCGATACATTACCTAGAAGTTGTGGGAGGGTGAGAATTTTTTTTCTTCAAGAGTATAAAGGTTTCATTTCAAGCCCTGAGGACAGAAATAATCAGGCCTAAGTCGCAGGGCCAAGCAAAGCTGTGTCCCATTTTCACCTCAGCCCTGCACAGCTGATCTGGGGCAGGTATGCAACACTGGCTTTCCATTCCCACCAGGCACAAAAGGCCATGGCTACAGCAGATCCATTTTTAAAAACTGGCCTCTGCCTGAAACTCCTCAGGTTTGAAATTAACTGATATGAAGAAGAAAACGTTCAGTGTGAGCATCAGGCAGTCAGAAGGGAAGGTTCCTGTGCTCCTGCAGCAGTGGCAGACACATCTTTCTGTCACCTCCAGGGCAGCCATCCCCGTGACCCCACAGAGCTCAGCCAAACCCCCTCTGCTCCCACCCTGCCACCCCTGTCACACACCTGGAGGGAGGAACTGCTTGTTTCATTTCCCTGTGCCCTCAGATTATTTTAATTATCTGACTCAGAGTTAGAGTTTCTCAGAGCAAGGATAATTTTTCACCACTTAGAAAGCATCAAGCATCTACTCTGCGTGTAATTGAGGTCCTAAAGTCGTTAAGGCAATAACACAGGAGAGCTGTAAAAAATTATCAGAGAAAATACAGACGGGAGAGATAAGATGCAGCTCTGGGAAAAGGAACAAAAGTACTTTAAAGTTTTATTCTTCAAGTCTTTGGCTTAATTAATTAACTCTCCTCAGCTTGGTCTGCTTCATAGAAATTCCCCATGCCTGGGAGTGTCCAAGGCCAGCTTGGACAGGGCTTGGAGCAGCCTGGGATAGTGGAAGGTGTCCCTGCCCATGGCAGGGGTTTGGAATGAGATGGATTGAGGATCCCTTCCAATCCAAACCATTCCATGATTCCATGGCTCTCATATCCATGGCACTGATGCTAAAATGGCTCTGAAGTAATGAACACATATTTGACATCGCCCATTATCGCGTTACTCTGCAAATGTGTCCTTGCAGGAGGAGATTTTATTTGCTTTGAAGTTCATGTGATACTGGGGAAAAAAAACAGGCTTTGACCTTGTAAACAACTCTGCACTTAGGATTTATTTTTTCAAAAGCATATGTAAACCTGAATAGTCCTCCTGAATTCAGCGTGACTCAAATCTCTGCAGGATTTGGTCTGGCAAATTACACATGCAAATTATTCTACAAGAGGATATTTTGCAGATTGACTTAAACTTGAGAATGAGCCAATATAGTAACTATTGCAGTAAGATATGTAAATTGCTTTGAATAAAGCCCATTTTCTAGTAACAAAATATTTTCCAGGAGAAATGAGATGACAAACACTCAACCAGATACTGCAGAGAGCAGCATCTCCTGAGCAAAAGCTGCCTCTGAGGTAGGAAAGCAGCTCATTGTTTTCTTCCTACAATCTGACCTTGCTCCTTAATGAACAGCAAAGTTCCTGGCAGAGAAAGAATTAAAGCTGGAGTTTTTAGAGAAAGTACCTCTTAAAACATTTCTGTCAGTTTAGGCAAGCACTGAATCCTCAATTACTTTCCCCAAATTTATCCAGAACAGGTATTAAGCTGGAAAATGGAGGAAATAAGGTTGTCTACAGAGATTTCTTACCCTTCAGATTGAAAGAGGAAATTAGAGTAAAACAGTGCCAGAGTAGTGGGTTTTTTTTCATACTCAAAGACACTCAAAATATTTTTTTCTTTTTTTTTTTTTAGTTGAAAATAGCCATGATTGCCATGATTAGTGTTTTGCCACCACCTAATCCAATCAAGCATCCAGCTCAGCTGCTAATTCTATTTGCATGTGGCTTCCCTGGAACACAGAGCTGGGTTGGTACAAGAGGGAGATCGGGCTGGGGGTCAGCACTTCCTTACTCTGAATTAATGATATCAAACCTTGGGGACAGCACAATCCAGGGAAGAAAATCCCTGCAAGCACCAGGTTCTTCTCTGGGCTCACACTTGGTTTTTTGGGTTAGAACAGGGAAATCAGAGGAAACCTTAAATTTGGGAGTGAATAACTGACAAGTAACTTCACTGCACTCCAACTCTTTGGTTTAAATCAGATGAGGATTTGGTCACTCACGGTTTTAAAGCATTCCAAGAGCACCTGAATGCCTGGAAACTTCAGCTGGATTTCAATCAGGGAAATTACTCAAACCACAAGAAAAAAGTATAAAAGTGACCTCCCTGATTTTGGTTCCTTTGATGAAAAATCCAGGACAAGCTGGAGGAGGGGATCCTAAGGGCTGTGTAAGGATGAGGTCCCAAGTAATGGCTGGAAACGTTGCTCCTTAGAAAAAAGGGAGCACGTTGGAAAAAAACGAATGGCACAGAGCAAAGACAATTTCCCTGGATCTGCATTCTGTGTACACACCTTCCTTTGGAAGAGGAGGTTTATTTTTCTGCCAGCTTTGCTTGTTGCTTATTTCTTTTTATTTTTCCTCCACACTCGCTGACAGAGTTGCTTCGCTTGTTCTGTTCAGGATCATGAATTTCTTTTGGGAACAGGCTCTTCTCATCAAATATTGCTTTCAAGGCTACAAAACAGGAGTGAATTCCCCATCAAAACCAGGGGAACATTTGGTGAGGTGCACTGTGAAAATCAGGCTGCAGGAAGAATTTTTAAAAAATGAGAGAGGCAGAGCTCAAGTACTGCCCCACTCCAAGGGAAGCACTGGATTTTCTGCTTCCACTTCTGCTGACAGGTTTAGATTTTTTGGGATTTTTCTCCCAGTTAGGGAACTGAGACTTGTTCAGCCTTAAGGGCCACAAGTGTATCCATCTCTGCCTCACACCCTTTGAATTCATTGGGCAGGTCTAGCAAACCTGATGGAATGGATTATGGAATTGTTAAGGTTGGAAAATACCTTTAAGGTCGTGGTGGTCAATACAGAACCACCCCCTCTGTTCACCGTTGGACATGGAAGGGTGAAGATCTCAGGGAGCAGAATTCCAACAAGCAGGAATGCAGAGAATGGATGGATCAGGAGCAGCCCTTCCTTGGGGATGCCCCCATTCCTGGGCAATCCTCACCCAGACCCAGCTCCTTTCCAGGCACCCAAATCAAACCAGTCCATCTCAAGGGAGAAATCCCTGAAAACATGCCTTCAGCAGTGCTTTTGGAACTGCTCATTCCATTCTATTTCTTCCCCTTTGGACTGCAAATCAGCTGCAGATCCTGAAACATCCAAAGGGAGAGGCCTCCCACCCTTCATGTGCCACCCCTTCCAAAACCTTCCCTGTATCAAGCAGAACTTTGCTTCTGACTTTTTCACAGGGGCAAATTAATCCCCTGCTTAACTCAGGGAGTCTGGACTGGCTCTTTTTTTCTCCCTCCTCCTCCAAATCTCCATTCCTTTAATTTATTAGAACTCCAATCCTGCCATTAAGGACTGAAAAAAAATAATCAAATTATCCTCTACTAAAACAAGAGCTCTAGAACTGTTCCCTGAAGGCCTGCATGACTGAGCAGGTTTAGCCTGCAGCCATTTATTTACATGGATACAGCAGGATGATCTCCAAGGATTCCTCCAGTCCCGGACAAGTTTCCTTCTCCTCATGTGCATCAATCCCTCCTGCTAAAGCCAGACTAATTCATGAATAAGAATTCACGATATTCACTGAGCTGTTACTATGACACCTGATAGTATCTCAGGAGCAGCGTGGGAGGGAGGGAGGGCTCTGCTGCTTTCTTGGGGAAAGGAGCCTGAGGAGTCGCCTGGCTGGGAATTTCACACGCTCGGATATTGTTAACGAGATGATGAGCACAGAACGGGCACAGATCTCAAATTGCTGCAGCCACTTCAGCTGAGAGTGCACTTGCATTTAACAAGGCAGGAGAGCAGCAGGCAAAGGCTGGATTCGATGCCCGAGTGATTGTTATCACTGTCGAGAGCATTAAATCAAATCAAATCAAAAGTACACAACGCTCCTGGAGCCCTGCTCGTTACTGGCCAGGCAGGAAACGATGCCCTGAGTGCTGAGGGGAGAAAGAGCAAAACATCCCAGCCAACTTTTTGTCCTCACTCTGGAATCTCACCTTCCAGCTGTAATTATAGGCATTTAGCTCTTGGGAAAGCTGCAGGACTTTATCTATTGATTTCTGTAAGTTTAGGGCGAAACTTGCAATGATTTAAAGAATTAGGATTTTAAATGTGTAAACTGTGTTTCTGGCTTCAGTTAATTAAAAGGCACATTAAACTCCAAAAAGAAAGGCTAATTAATACATTACCAGGATTTAATACTTAATTTCAGATACAAGATAGCCATTTAAACACACCCTCAAATGAGAAAACTTTTGACTGGGAATTGTTAAAGTTAGCAGCAGAAAAGAATGTGATACAGATTTACTGCTACCCTGATCCTAAAGGCAGCAAGTGGCTTTAATGAGCGATGGTTCAGAGCCTCAAACAGCAAATCAGCTCCCAGTGCCCACATCTGCAGCACAGCCAGAGCAGGAAAAACCTCAATATTCAGTCTAATAAAAACTGGCCCGACGTGGCAGGGATTTGTGTGAACAATCCAGCTGTTCCCTCTCTGTAGAGGTCACTGAGAAGCCAAGGCCATTTAGAACTGAAATTCAGATTTGCCAGCAGCTGGGCTTATTTACTTTGGTAATGGGGATATTCACACACAACCATCACACTCCACTCGAGTTTGGCTTTTAAAAATGCACTGCCCACGTGATTTTAATGGCTTTATCCCTCATTTAGCTCTCATTTTGAGCAACTCATGGTAACATGGAAGTGCCAGACCCATTTTTCTTTTGCTTGATGAGGGCAAGGTTTGGACAATTAAAACTAAATTAGTGAGGAAGCTCTGAAATGCTGGAATTGTCTATATAAAAGTGACAGTGTTTACACCTGGCCTTCCACAGAAAAGCAGAGAGAGCGTTGCTGCTATCATCCTTACAGAAAAATAACAACCCTTGGTCAGATAGAAACAGGCACCTGATTTAAAAATTCACAGCTCATGTGACAATTAAATCAGCTTCAAAGTATTTAATTTAGAGGTTGCACACTTGGCCTTGCTGAGTCAGCTGCAGGGTGTCCGACACAATCAGGTTCTTTCACCTCATTTCTTTCTGTGGGCTGAGCTATCGACCTCTGAAATCCATCTCAGCCAGAGTGAACGTGTCTCACAGCAAAGCTCCAAATTCTCACCTCCAAATTCCTGATCCTGGTACCTACAGCTTGTGATCACCTCAGTCCTCCAGCCTGCAGGGCTGGATGTGCCCATATCCTTCATCCTTCCCACCACGGGCAGGCTGGGAGCTGTCAGCTTTGGAGAGGAGCTTTTCTAAGGAATAGGAAGTGCCAAGCAAAATCCCAAAGCCATCAGAAAGCCTCCTGGATGGTGGAAGGACACTGATGAATGCATCAGTCAGATGCTTTAATGTATCCAATTAAGCAGCTGCACAGACCCTGTCAAGTGGTTTCCAAATGGACCGAGGGAAGTCTCTCATCATATTAAACAGAAATCACCTGGTGCAATCCCCAAATGTAATTTTCCTCTCATACTCCCATGTATTTCACAAATTAAAATCCTTTTTCTTCGATCAAACCCATTCAGGAGCCAGTATTCCAGACTCATGTTTTCAATTAACCTGTGAAGTTTGATCCAGGGCCTGATGAAGGAAGTTCTGATGTTTCCATCAAATTCAGGGGGTTCTGGAACATGCCTTTACAAAATAAGGAAGTGTTGAGATAGGATTAAGAGTCTCACCACTTACTTGAAGCCTCAAATCAGCTGCTAAGCAATAAATCTTGGAGTTCTCTATTATCTTCATCTCATTTTAGCACAGATGGTAAAAGCTAGTGACCTTTATATTTTTTTGTCTTTCTGTGCTGAGAGCTGGAGTAATGAGAATATAATGAAGCTCTCTTTATTTTCCAGCAGCCTGGGAGGACACAGATTTTTCCCAGCACTTCTCTGCTGTCTTTTCCCCAAATTATTTCTCAGGGAGAGGAACAAAGTCAGACTCATTCATGCCATCAGTCTCCTTGAGGGCTCCAACACTCAGCGACCCAAACACACCCTTCAAATCCAGGTTTACTGGAAAACCAAATGGAATTGTGCTTCTCTGAGTTAACTTTTCTCATCTCATCTTTGCAACACTGCTCTACCAGGCAGATAATGTAGTTACAGGCAAAAAGTGTTCCAAAATTCTAAAAAAAAATATGTTTTGTTTGGGTTTTTTTCCTCCTGATTACCTTTTAGGGGAAATAAAATGTTGCAGGTCTTTCCTAAATGCAGCTTTCCCTTCAGTTAAAAAGCCCAAACTGCCTGCTTTGGTGGGATTCTTCCCAACTAAGATGAACACAGGCAAGTGCAGTAAGTGCTGGGAAACTGGGCCAGCCTCTTGAAGATAATTAATAGTGCTAATTACTGCTTTGTTTTGTGCAAACAATTCCATCCTCATAAAAATTCAGGTGCAATACATCATTTGTTGCTGAGATATTTCGATGCCACTTGAAACAATGACACCAAGGCTCAGCTGGGATTCAGTTTGATCCTGTACCAGGAGCAGAAATGCTGTGAAATCAATTGTAGAACTGTCAGCTGAAATAAATTTGTGCTTCCCATTGGCCACAGCCCTCCTGGAGTCCCCAAAGCTGGAAAAAGAAGGCAGTGTCTCCCTCAAGGTCAGGCTGAGGAGGATCCCCTGGAGGATCCAGGAGCAGGTACCTCCCTGAGCCTGCCCTTGTTTAGGTCTTGCTTTTGCTGTCACCTTTAGTGTTTTCCTGAGCTTTAAACTGCAAGATCCATCTGTATTTGCAGAGCATTTTGGGGGGAGATTTTTCATATATGCACAGTTCATGTATTTATTCAAAATATTGATATGGTTATGGACATATGGAAATACAGCTTGGAGCAGGTCTTAAGGGAAGGTTGGAGGATAAAAGGTTTCTATCTGCCAGCCAGAGAGGAGTTGGAATGGTTTGGGTTGGAAAGGACTTTAAAACTCATCTCATTCCAGCCCCTGCATGGGCAGGGACACCTTCCACTATCCCAGGTTGTTCCAAGTCCTGTCTAGCCTGGCCTTGGACACTTCCAGGGATGGAACATCCACAATTTCTCTGGCCAAGAAGCTGCTTTCACCCTCAGAGAGAGCCTCTGCTTCCATAGCAGGATGAAGGGATGGGACACACAGATGTGAAGCTTTTTCCATCTGTCTTGGTTTGAAAAGCCAGGAGTCTGGTAAGGAAGGCAGGAGCCTCCCCTGATATGGAAAATGTAAACCCATTCCCTACAAATTACTATAATTTTGAAATTAAAAGGCTCTCAGGCAAAGATATGGGAATAGGAATAACTTTATTCTTTATTCTTTATTGTTCTTTATTTATTGTTTATTTATTGTTCTTTATTAAAGAATAAAATAAAAATAAAATAAGCAATGCAGTAATACAAAAGCACACTGCCAGAGTCAGAACGTGCCCTGATCCCCTGTGGGTCAGGGTGTGGCACAGTCCCATTCCATGGTGGCTGCTCCTCCTGCAGTGCCAGGGGTGGCTCTGGTGGAGCAGGGATCCTGGAGAAGGGTGGAGTTTTCCTCTGAAGCTCCAGGGGTGCTGGAGATGGGCCTGGTCTCCTCTGGGAATGCAGTGGAGCAGAAAGCTGCTCCTCTGGGAATGCAGTGGGCAAAGGCTGCTGTGGTGTCCCAATCCTCAGATTGGATCCAGGTAGGAATGCTTGGCTCCTCCCCTGGGTGGAGCCTCTCCCAATGGGATGATGGAATTTTATCAGCCAGGCAGGGACACTCAGTGGCCATGGACAGAAGAGATCTCCTGGAGGGAGGATTGGCTGTGGGAGAGATAAAGAAAAAACTGCCCAATGAACAGCAGAGAACTGCCCCAGCTCTGACAGATGGGAAATAGAGCACACACACATTTTACAACCCAGGACACATCAAACACAAGCAGCAAATCCAGTTGCAGCAACTTAAGGTCACACCAAGAACCTTTTAAATCCAAGAGAAAGTTTCTTCACCATTTTGGAAGGTTTCAGACCAGGTATCTGCAATCTGCAAATCAGATGTGACACGGCCTACTCGTACAAATATGAGATGTTTAGCAAGTCAGCCAGAAATCCAGCTTACATCATAAGGCTTCTAATCATCCTTTTTTAATGAAATTTTAATTATGGAAAAATTAGTAACTGGTCTAGAGGTTTCTGCATTACCATAAATGTCTCCAAAGAAAGCACATACTCTAAGAAACACCTCACATTGCTGCAGAGCTGGAAAGTAGGACATGTTGATGGGATCCCAAAGCAATTTTTACTAAAAGCACTATTTCTGAGGAATCTGGCTCCAACAAAAGAGAGAATCCCTCACGAGTCCACTTTCTGGTAAAATATTTACAAGAACACCCAGAAGCCAGTTTCTTCTTCATGTACATTTGGTAAAAAAGTGTCAAAAGTGGAACAAGTTCATCTATTTCTCTTCCAGGCACTCTGAAAACTCAGAAGAAACTTTCTGCCAAGGCCCCCACTGGGCTAGGAGGTTGGAGAAGGGGATCACATCTCTGCTCCTGGCTGGCATGGCTTGGAACGGGCGAAAAATGGCAATTCCTTGGAAAAATGCACCTTTGTGGCCATTTTCTGTTTTCATATCAGAATAGTAAAACCTACAGTGCCGGGCCCAATTCAGGTGTGATTTCTGACAGCTTTATAGGGTGAAATCAAGGGAGAATGCTCTGGAATTGGATTCCAGATTGAAAGTGTATGAAAAGTGCTTTTCACTCCATGTTCTTTTTACTCCTGCTCAGTCTTCAACAAATATCCCATACAGAATTAACCCCACATATAGCAAAATCCCCTTCAATTCTAAGTCATTTTGATGATTCAGAGCTGGGAAATTCCATTTCCTCTTTGCCCATCACATGATGGTTCAGTTCCTAACTGAAAGCAAACTTGAGAGAGCAAGAATTAAAATCTAATTTCTGTCATGTTAACAGACAAATGGTTCCAGTTGGAGGCAGTTTAAGTGTTTTCTTTTAACATCAAATCTTGTCTTCCATCATCCTTAAAAAAAATTAGTTTGAAACATCCTATTCTTTTGGCTTTTTACCTAATTTTGATATGTCAAAGCATACCCCTGCATAACCTCCCTTGTATAAGCTACTCACAAGTAAAATAACTGTTTATCTCCAAAAATTTGGAGATTCCTCTTCAAAAAAAGGAGTTGCTTTTCTTCTTGTCTTTATCCTCATCAGCCTTTGTTCTTGTGCTTGTTTTCTGCAACATCCTTCCTGTGGAAGACAAGCAAGATTTTCAATTTGCTGATTTTTCTTCCAAAAAAATACAGAGGAAATGTTTGCTTGAAGCTTGAATAATTTCTTGTAGTCTTCAAATAAAATCAGCAGACTCTCCTACAGATAAATATATCAGTTGTCATTCTTTTCCTGGAAGAAAAAAGAAAGGAAGAAAGCACATCTCTCCCCTGGGACATCTGCAGAGCCATAGTGTTTATTTCTACCAGAGAGGTTCTTAAAAGTGTTGTTTTTAGAAGTCAGGATAACTCCCAGACCACAGCTGCTTTTTATTTATAGTTCATCTTTCTCCCCAACTACTGCTAAAGAGGGAGAAGTTGTTCCTAGGATACTCCAGCCTTCCACTTGAGTTGTACAGAGAGTGGGGCTGGGACCTTCACAGTGGGACCCAGCACTGGAAAACACATTTTCAGGAGAGAAATAGCCAGGAGGAGTTTGGAAGCTTCCCAAGGCTCATCACGTGATGTTTGTAATCCTGGGCCTGGGGGATTGATAAGGGAAAGTCTCTTTCTCCTCATCTTATTTATCAAATAGTTTTTGCTGAGCTGTCTCCTGGAGTGAAATGGATCCCTGGACTTTCCTCAACAGCTCTGAGCTGGAGTTTGAAGCTTTGCTCCATTTTTCTCTTTGCTAAAACCAAACCAACAAAAGAACCAAAAATTAAAGCCACAAGCAAAACCTGGTTGATTTCCCCTTGCCCTGTAAGGAACAAAAATCATTGGGCTGATTTCCTTGCACTCTAGCTGTATTTTCCATCATTTTACTTGCCTGATCTATCAGATCCTGACTGCCTCGATCAGTGACCATCCTGGAGCTCCAGCCTGAGCATCCCAGCCTGCCCTCAGCCCCCTCCCAGGATTGCACAGCTTCCATGGGAACAAAGTTTGCTCCAGAGTTCTCCTCCTACAACAAAGGGGCTGATCTGATGCCTCAGGTTTTGGCTTTTCTATTTTTCACATTCTGGGCTGCTTTAGTCTGTGGGTCTGAGCTTCACATTAGGGGATGCTGAGCTCTGCACAGAGCAGGGAGACAAAACAATTCCTGCTCCAGCTGGGCACCAAGGACAAAGGATCCAAATCTCAGCCCAAGAGCACAAACAACGTGGGCTGGAGAGAGAAAAACAAGCAGGATGGGAGTGCATGGGCTAAAGCTGGGATGGGACAATGAACTGCAAGGTGCAAATGGAGCAGAACTGATCCAAGGCAGAGACCCCGTGCCCGCTCGAGCATTTTGGGACCATTTTGGTTCATCTTGGCTGCAGCCCTGGCTGGGCTCTTGTGCTGCCCAAGGTGGATCCATGGAGGAGATCCTTTGAATCAATCCCTGCTTTATTCTGGAACTCTGTCCAGCCTCTGCTCTAGGGCAGCCTGCACAAGGCATCAGAGCGATTCTGCACTGAAGCAGCCTCTGCTGTGCACAACCTCATTGTTCCAGTCATTCCTTAAACACTGGCTGGGACAAACCTGCAAATAAATTCCCTCCACAGGAAATACATCCTGCAGGTGGCTGCTGGAAGGATTCATTTCCCTGCACAGTGCAAAATGAGAAAGAGTTTCAGCAGAAAAAAAAAGCTTCTTTATTTCCTATTCATGAATACAGTGCTCCAAAGTAAATCTCACTTTGTAAACAGTTTTCTTTATAGGACTGAAAGTACCTGGTGAAACTGAATGTAGATGGGGAGGGGGAAAAACAATAAATCTACAGCCCAATGGACAGATTTCTTTGAGCATAGTAAATAAATCTGCATGTTTTCAAATTGTTTTACAATTGAAAAAGACACACGGTGCAGGTTTTAAGAATGGCCAGGAGAAACAAGAGAGAAAATATTTCACATTCCCCAGACAGAAATCAGCTGAAGATAGCACACAAACCCAGAATGTGCTGTCACAAATATCCCGTGCAACCTCAGTGACTTTAGGACAATTCCATGGGCTGGAGGCTGCATGCATTAGGATTCTATGTTTGTTGCCAGGCTGGGTTTAGACTATTTAAATTCCCTGTCAGGATCAGTTATGGTCAAATCATTTCCCATAAAAAGAGAAATGGATCCGTAATGAGACTTAATGCTTTGTTGTTTGAAAAACTATTTCAACACACTATTAAAAACTCCAAGGACTCTAATTGAACTGTTTTTTTAAGGAGGAGACAATTAAAGTTTGCTGCATAATTAATACATCACAGCCATTAATAACCCCTAAATTTTATTTTATTCATCATGGACAAATTGAGCCGACTCATTGTACAGGAAATACTTTAAAGCACCTGTCAGTGAAATATTCCTTCCACCATCTAAAGAGAAAAGCCTCCTAACAGCTCCCTGAAATTGTTGTCACTCATTAAAATCATCTTCAGACATTGTGTGGCTTCCACAAGTCCTCTAAGCAGGATCAGGGGGCTGCTTTAGTCACCGCTCATCTCCGAGAGATATTCCCAGCTTTTATCAAGGAGCTTGTGTTTGTAAATAGGCAGCACAAAAAGCCACAGCTCATTTCCTCACTTTTGTACTGAGCTGCTTCATGAATCCCAATCTCTTTTGAGGAGAATTTGCACATTCACACGGTTTTATTTTAACGAGCTAAATCCTGCCATCCCTCAGGCTGCTAAAGAGATTCGGATCCCGGAGATTAATCACGGAGCTTCAGCGGAGCCATTCATTGAGGGATGATCAAACTGCACAAACAAGGCAGCAGATGGTGGCCAGGGGAGGCTTCCAGGCCCTTCTCTAACCAGCACAGCACTGGCTCTGCCTCCTTTGCACGTCCCAGCCACAGCACCCAGGAGCTGTCTCCACACCAGCTGGAAGCGGTGCCAGATCGCAGGACCTCAGCTCCTGGCCTGGCTCCTTTTGGAGCCCCAGAGATGGAGAATTCAAGGAGAGTTTGGAAAACACTCCCAGGCACATGACAGGATGCTTGGGAACCCTGTGATCCCTGTAGGTCCATTCCAGCTCAGCATATTCATAGAGCCATGGAAGGTTTGGAAGGGAATTTAAAGATCATCCAGTTCCAACCCTTGCTGTGGCCAGGGACACCTTCCACTGTCCCAGATTGCTCCAAGCCTGGCCTTGGACACTGCCAGAGATCCAGGGGCAGCCACAGCTTCTCTGAGCACCCTGTGCCAGGACCTGCCCACCCTCACAAGGAACAATTCCTCCCCAATATCCAACCTAAACCTATTTTGTCAATATGAAGCCATTCGTCTTTGTCCTGCCACTCCAGACCCTTGTAAAAAGTCCTTTTCCATCTTTCTTGTTGGCTCCTTCAGGTCCTGGAAGGCCACAATTGGGTTACCCCAAAGCTTCTCCTCTCCAGGCTGAACAATCCCAGCTGTCCCAGCCTTTCCTCCCAGCAGAGCTGCTCCATCCCTCTGATCCCCCTGGAGCCTCCTCTGGATCTCTCCAGCAGCTCCAGCTCCCTCCTGTGCTGGCCCCAGGGCTGGGGCAGCTCTGCAGGTGGGGTCTCACCTGAGCACAGGGGCAGAATCCCCTCCCTCACCTGCTGCTGGTTTGAATTTTGCTATTTTGGAATTTGACAAATTTCTGTCACCTGTTGTGTTCATGACTTCTGGAGAGGTTCTGTGGGTCTGCAGAACCCACAGCACTGGCAGCCCCTCTGCACCAGCTCCCAGCAGCAGGTGGGAGAATAAACCCCTAAAAGCTCCACAAGCTTATTGTTCCTTTGACATATCAGTGACATTCACAGCACCATAAACCTTCCTCATGTGAAATATTCAGCTCCTTAGCAGCAGTCAAACAGACATGCATCCTGCCTGGCACATCCGCACCGTGGAGCACTAATTTATTTCTTACAACCCTCCTGGGTGCTGTATGTGCTGAGACAACTGCATTCCCAGAAATGGGCATAAATATCTGTATTTATTTTCTCATCATACTGGCTGGGGAGTTGGGGAGAGAGAGAGAGAGAGAGCCAGAATAAGAATCATACAGAGAAAATGGCCTGAGTGCACTTCCTCCAGCGGAGTGCTCGGCATTATTCCTCATCTGCTGTGCCACAGCTCAGAGTGGGCCCTAATTATGGATTTCCAACTGGCATTATGGTTATTATAGATTAGATGTTCATCTGTAAAGACTGTCAAACCAATGAAATTCTCAGGTTTTGAGCACCCTCCAGGGCAGGGCTCTGCAAGGCTCGCTTTCCTGAGCCGTTAGTTTTATTTATAGTCCAGGACTAAACAAGGCAGGAATTAAGGGAATGCTCCTCGCTGAAGGTAATGGTATGGAAATGCTGATGTAGGTCTGTGATAGCAGACAGCAGCAATAGCCTTGAGGAAATATTGAAAGTGTGGAGCTGAGCAGAGCAAGCAGCACCTCAAGGCTGCTTTTTGTCACTCTGACAGGACAAAGTTGTAAATAACCCCCCCACACTCTGCACTCAATTATCAGTAATTTACTGGCTCCCAGGATATGATATGCACAGGAAAACACAGCACTCACCTCGGGTTCTCAACAAAATCTCTGGGGAGAGTGGCTTTCTCACCTGGTTTGGATTGCAGAGGCTTTGGAGGATTGAAGCACAGCTTAAGGTTGGCATTTTCCAGGCTGCTGTTCCCAACAGCTTTTCCACCATAGCTCCTAGGAACAACATGAGGTTTCACTGGATCAGCCAGGCTTGAGCCGAAATTACAGAGCAAATAAATAAATAAATAAATAAATTCTTATAAAATATGTGGTTTTTATTAAAGTTCCCTTTTTTAGAGCAAACAGAACTTGCAGATTCACATGGTTTTGATGCTGGTCTCTGAGGAAAAATAAAGAGAGGGAAAATGTGTTTTTTATAAAGACAAAAAGATTATTAAAATATTGCTCAAAGTTTTCTAAGGAAGTGGGAAATGGGTCTTAAAGGCTTTTCCATCCTGTGCATCACCAGCAAGTCCCACTGTGGGGGCCATGTCCCACTGCCCTGTTAGACCTGGAATAAGGGACAATTCCAAGGGCTCCTTAAAGCCAGGACAGCAGCTTTGGCTATGGCTCCTCTCAGTGCTGTGTAATTGCCAACTCCATTAGCAAAAATTGAACTTGCCATCATCATCAGGATCACAAAGCACCTGAATGAAAGGCTGGAGTGCTTCAGCTGCTGTCTGTGCTGCAAGGAGCTGCTGAGCCAGGAGGTCACTGAAATACCCAAAACACCCCCTGAAATACCTAAAACACCCCCATTCAAAGGGAGATCAGGGAGGGGGGAGGGATTACACAGAGCACTACGTTTGAGATATTTTTAATTTTTTGTGTGTGTACATTGCACTTCCATGCACAAAGTGCTGCATAAAAATTTTGATGGTTGCACAGTGATAAGCACCAGCTGTCCCTGTTAGTCCCTGCCCTGTAAATCACACACATCCCACACACCTCTGGGGAAAAAATGCTTAGATTGGGGAAAAAAAAATTGTCTTCACAGTGCACAAATTCAATATCAATGTACATTTGTGCTTGATACTCAAAATTATCCAGGATCAGTGCAGGCCAGGGAGTGGAAGGATTGGGAGAGGCCCTGAGGAGGAATTGGGGATGCTGGTGGATAAAAACCTGGACATGCCATGGCCTGGCAGCCCAAACCCCCTGTCCTGGGCTGAGCCCAGTGTGGGCAGCAGGTGAGGGAGGGGATTCTGCCCCTCTGCCCCTGTGCTCAGGTGAGACCCCACCTGCAGAGCTGCCCCAGCCCTGGGGCCAGCACAGGAGGGAGCTGGAGCTGCTGGAGAGATCCAGAGGAGGCTCCAGGGGGATCAGAGGGATGGAGCAGCTCTGCTGGGAGAGCTGGGGGTGCTCACCTGGACAGGAAAAGACTCCAGAGAGAGCTCAGAGCCCCTTCCAGTGCCTAAAGGGGCTCCAGGAGAGCTGGAGAGGGACTTTTTATCGGGGCTTGTGGCCATGGGATAAAGGGCAATGGTTTTAAGCTAAAGGAGAGGAGATTCAGGCTAAATATAGGGAAGGAATTGTTCCCTGTGAGGGTGGGCAGCCCTGGCACAGGGTGTCCAGAGAAACTGTGGCTGCTCCATCCCTGGAAGTGTCCAAGGCCAGTTGGGATGGAAATTGGAGAAATGGGACAGTGGAAGGTGTCCCTGCCCTCAGCAGGGCGTGGAATGGGATGATCTTTAAGGTCCCTCCCAACCCAACCCATCTGGGATTCTGGAATTTGGTCCCACCTGGCCAGTCCCCCCCAGGCCCCCAGCCAGGACTTTGGGATGGATCCAGCCCCATGTGAAAAGGGGGACAGATTCCCACTAATCCATGGGGCAATGGCCACCCTGCTCTCTGTGACTGGAGCAAAAATGCAGCACCCATGGCAGGACACTGATCCTGACCCCCTTCCCCTCCTCCAGCCTGAACACACAATTGCTTCCCATTACTCAGGTGGAAGGCTGTAATTACCCTCATAAAAGATGCACAAATAAACCAGTCTCAAACAAATTAATCCAGTCACACCTTTCTACTTCACAGGAGTGTTTTATCTGTACTGGCTTAAACACCATTATTATTTCTAATAGGTCGAGCTGGATTTTGAGCAGAGCTGCCATAAAAGTGCTGCCTGCTGACAAATCAAAGGTAAAGCAGGAGCTGCTGCAAAGGCAGCACTGAACAGGCTCCCAGCATGCTCTTATCAGATCATGGCTACAGGGACTCAAACAGGTACAAAAATCATATAAATACCTTGTAACAGCTGTTACCAGCAAGGGACAATGACACCCTGATCTCAAAGAGACTCAGATCTTCATCCCTGGGACAAAAATCTTCCCCCCCTGAAGAGGTGGGGATGCTTTCCCAGTGATCCATGCCCAGCAGGATGTCAGCATTCACACAGGACTCTGTGAAAGCCAAGGAATCTCCAGTGAAGCCTTTCGGTGATGAAATTCTTTCCACTGCTGTTTATCTATTGATTGGAAAGAGACAAACTGAACCAGACAGCAAAATATTTATCTCCCTGAGGAGCCCCAATGGCAGGATTTTATCAGATACAGGTGGACATGGCCCAGCTCCAGTCAGGGAAAACAGATTGCTTCCTTTTTCACCAATGGGAGTTTAATGAGACTTTGCCTGATAGAAATAGGAAGAAGAAATAATCACTAACAAAACCCTTATCTTTAATTTCCTCATTTGCTTTTAGGGAAAAAAAGGGTGAGTCAGTGAAGTGATCCTAGCTGAAAAGTGACACTGTTCAATAGCTTGGTAGGAATAAAAATACATTGATCTTCACCAAAATAGAGACCTTTAGTCCTGTTTTGTGTGCAGAATACAGAATTTAGTCTGTCTACAACAATATTTTAGAGTGCAACAGTGTTTTGGTAGATTATCACTGACTTTCTACTCACCATGCCAAATAAAGCTTCACTTTAAGAGTCAAAAAATAATGACAAAATATATATTAAAAAAATTTAGATGATGCAGTTTGAATGAGGTGAAGTTTAGACCCAGCTCTCTGCTGAAAACAACATAATGATGAACATTATTCTTGGTTCACTGCAAACATAGGGATGCAAACTGCAAACCCTGATCCAGAGGTTCAGAGGGACTTTTGGCTATTTAGGAGCCATAATTCCTGTGCAGGCACATGTGGACAGCAGCAGTTTGTTCCCATCCCTGGGAGCAGCTGGGAGTTATTCCATAAAGCCAGTAAATACTCTAAATACTCACCACAAAGCACAGGGAGAGGCAGCACACACCTCTGGCACTAAAAGCATTTCTCTCCCTTCCCTGTGCACTGCCAATACCTGGTGTTTCCCTTCCTGAATTTCTGTCCTAAAAGGCAAAGATGTTTGTTTGGAGAGTTTGAAAATAGACAAGGACACAGAAGCAATTTATCCCTTTTTATTCCTCCTCTCACACTGAACAACTGCAGTGCAAATCTTCTCCTTAGCCAGAGCAACATCTGCATTCTTGGAAAGTCTGAGTTTACAAATATGATGGTTGGAAATTATGCCTCAATATCTTTCATAATAATGGCATAAAAAGCTAACAGAGAAGTGTTCTTGATCATCTCAGTGCTTTGATGAGCCTGGACCATTTTAAAGTGTCCTTTCCTGTCTACTGCAAAGCAGAGAGAACAAAGCCTTAGGAAGTCAATATTGGGTCAATTCAGTGCAGTAAACACCTGAACATGGACAGATCCATGGATTGAAACAGGATTTATTGAGGAGAGCTGCTGCCTTAATTTGCAAGAGATCTGGGAAGGCATTTCTTCAGTGTGCTGCAGCTTTTAAAGCAATTTAAGGATGTGCAGCCAGACCACAAACTTCTTCCTGGTCCAAGTTGCCAAACAGCCAAGGGAGTTACTCAGCTTGAAGGAAACCAGGCTTTGATGGATTTTTATATCTTGAAAAAAACCCTGAAGCAAACAATACATTTCAGCAATCTATCTTTGCCTGCTTTTCCTTACAACATGTACCTGTACCAGCACATCACACTTTTCATCCTCTTTACTGCCAATGAGTCTGCTCTCTCCAACACCAACTTCATGGTGGCAGTGAAATCAAACTGCTAATTAAGAAACCAAAAAAAGAGAAGAAATTAGCATAGGCAGAGTAGAAAAATGCTCTCTTATATTCAGAGTCAATAAAGAAAAAAAAAAAGGCAAAAAAAAAAAAGATAAAAGAAAAACCAGGTGACAGAAATCAGTAGCTACTGTGGCCACATCACACCCCTCTCACTATGGATTTTTTATCTGTATAACAGTTTTCCCTGCACTTGTCCAACATCAAGCTAAAACCCAATAAAAATCAAGTCTGTACCTTGCTCTGCACCAATATTTGCTTTTGCTAGGCTGTTTTTGGTTAATTTACAGTCTGGCTCCTGCAGATTAAAACAGCTTTTGAAAAGATGCAGTTTGGGGGAAACTCTGGTAGCACATCTCATTTAAATGCAGTCTAATTCATGCAGTGATAATTTAAATTGACAGGACTTGGAGATAGGAGGTGTTTGCCATTATAAGCTGGAATGCATTTCACCTGCTGGAATTCCAGCATATGCATATTTCATGGCATGAATCGATTTCAAAGGTGTTGCATGTGTTTGTTTTATGTCTGTGAGGTTCAGGGAGGCTCCATCTCCAAGTTTTATTTACAGGACAGGAAAACTGAGATAAGGAATTCCCTTGCTGCACCATCCCTGCTGGATTCACTCAGCCTCAGCTTCTGGGCAGAAATGTAAAATTCTGACTGTTCTTAAGATTTGAACTTCCAGATTATTCTTTGAAGAGCCTCACCATTGCACCTGCTTTTTCATTATTATTTAAAGCAGGGTTATGGTTTTGTAATGAGCTTTTTCAAAGTGGAAATGGAAGGCAGGTACAATACTCAGAAGACCTGATGAGACCTAATGTTCTAAGGCAGAACTTTTGTACTTAGACAAGCCCTAATGGAGCACTAAGAGAAGCCTCTTTTCCAGGAAATGCATATTATTATTACCATTTATTAGGCCTTCTCTGAAATAACCTTCCTGTGAGAGCACTTCTAATTAGACAAAGCCAAGAGCTTAATTCACATTAACCTCAGCTGCAGCCTCCTGGATAATGGGGAAAGGCAGAAGGGCACAGGCTGGATCTTTGTACAGCAAAGCAACAAGAACAGAACATTTTAAAAGAATTTTCATTAGGGAGAGAAGTTTCTGCCTGTGAGGCACGTCCAGAAGCAGAAATGCATTACAAACCTGTTAATTGTTATTTTTTTTAACACACCAGCACCTGGCTGCACACAGAGAGGGGAGGCACCAACACAGATCCCACTGCAAAACCTTCCTCTGGCAGGGATAAATATCTGATTTAGTTGATGCAAGCTCTCTCTAACTGAGGATTCTCCCCCTAAATCTCCTGCTGGGGTTTCCAAGAGTCTCAAACAATGCAGGGTTTTGTGGGGTCTGCCAAAAAGGGCAGCAAAACCCACGGAGGTTTTGTCAGGTTTCTGACACAGCCTCTCTCGTTTAGCTGGAAATAATTGAGTTAAAACCAGCAGGATTTCTACCATATGTTGGCCAGACCTTGAATCAAGGATTACAGGTCGTGGTTTTTTGTGAGTGACTTGGGGTTTAGGTGAGTGATAAAATCAAACTCCATTTTCCCAGCAGCATTACAACTTCAGCATTTTCCTGAGCAGGGCAGGGGAAAACAATTCCCTGTGGTCTGGCCATTTTGTAGCAGCGTGGATGAAACTGTGAGACAGGAAAATACCTTGCAAGGCTAAAGGAGAAGGATGGGTTTGCAGCTCCACTGGGGGAGAGCCTGGTCCTGCTGGCATTGAGGTGCTGACCCTCAGCATCCCCATGACAACAACTTGGATTTGCAGCAAAGGCAGCAGCAGCAGCTCTGAGTCTGAGCTAATTACCTGGGGACAGCAGGAACTGCTCAAATACAGACTCTGCCCTGATACATCTTCATTAAAATCATCTCATACGTTTGTGTTCTGGACCTGGGGAAGGCTAAAAGCTGGAATGCACATCACATAGCTCTCAGCATTGATTTTTTTTATTTTTCCCCCCACCTTTTTAATTCATTGGAAAGATTTCTGACCCCACAGTGTTGGAGCTTCCAAGGGGGCAGCTGGGGCACTCCTTTGGAACAGCAGCAGGGGTGAAACAGGGCAGCACCACAAGGGCAGCCCCTGGAAAATGGAATGTAAGGAGACAGCAGCTGAATTGAGAATCCATTGATAAAATCACAGTTAGAAATTAGGAGAAGTTTCATTTAAAATCCACCATCACTGTTTTTTTTCCCGTGTTTTTGTCCCAGGACAACAAACTCCTGCTGTTTGCTGCAAGCTGCCCCCAGAGAGCTGGGTTTGCTGCTTGCTTCAGTCCAAAGCCAAGGAATCAGCAGCAGAACGTGGAATTTCTGACTGCACCATCACAGCCATGATCCTGGGTTTATAAATTAGAACTGTCAGGCACTTGGTGCTCAAGAGCATCCCTGGAAGTGCCCAAATCCAGGCTGGATGGGGCTTGGAGCAGCCTGGGACAGTGGAAATGTCCCTGTCCATGCAGGGGTGGCACTGGATGGGCTCCAAGGCCCAACCCAAACCTCCCGTGGTTCTGTCATTACCTTCCAAATTCTCTTCACAAAAGCTTCTCACTATTTCTTGGGGCTTTAAAACCCAAATTTAAATGTTGTATTTCTTCCCAGTGCCAGTGAAACCTGAGCATTTATCCCGAGGTTTGCAGCCAGCACACAAAACAAAACTGCTGGAACCTCACAGCACAAACCAGAATTTGCTGTAATCATTTAAAGCAGTGAATATGACACTGATCTATTCTAGCAAAAACTGGTCAAAGCCATCAGAAATCTCTTCTTGTATCCTTGGAAAAATTCATTGAGGTGAGGCAGCATGATGCTGCCCTTTAGAAATTCTTATTTAATTACTGAAGCCCATTTGAGAAGCAATACACCTCATACTTCCCCAATTACAAAGTCTGCTTCTGCCCTTAAAAAAAATCTCAAGCAGAGCCAAAGCTAAGCTCTGATTATAATTAAATTTCCTTTTTACATGAACGTTGGTATTTTCTTATGCATTCTGAGCTCTCTGCTGATTATTGTGGGATACTGAGAGGGTACAGGGTGCTCAAAAGGAATAAAAAGAGAAAATATTATTTGATCTACTAAGGAATCGTGCATCTTTGCAAAAATATGCTGGAAAAGTTATGGGGTGGAAAAGTTATGGGGTAAAAAAGTTATTAAAAAAATGGGAGCTATTATTACTAATTTCAGAAGGTTTAATACATATATCTATATAGATATAAATTTTTATGAGCAACTAGCAGAATCAAGAGCATTGAAAAGCACAATTGCACAAACATGAAAGGATAAAAAGTATTTTTAAAATTATAATAAAAATATATCAATATATAAAATATATTATATAAAAATATATAATCATATAAATATATTTGTGTATATAAATATATCCAAATATATCTAAAAATAATAAAAAATACATTCCAAGGCAAAGCAAAACAAGTGCAAAGACAAGAGGAAAACTAGGGGGGAAATGTTCATTCTTTGGAGAGAAATTTCAGCAACACCAAGGCCAGAATGTTCAATCCATTATTTAATTAGTCTTATTAAAGATGTCAAGCAGGGAGTTAACATCAGGAACAGGAGGGTAGGGCTGTCCCTGGACCATAATGGGAGCAGACAGATGTTTGCAGAGGCTGAGCACTGAACCTCAAACCCCAGCAGCTCTCCTTGGGGCACCGTGGAAAACAGCCCAGGAGCAGGAAATTGAAAAAGTGAAAAGGCAGGAATTGTTCTCCCTGCCTGCCAGCAAAGGGAGGACAGAAGAACATGACAGCATTATTTCCATGCAGAAAAAAATAAAAAAGCAATCAGGAATAACATAATGGTGTTAGTGGGCTGCCAGCAGAGGAGGGGAGCATGGCCAGGACACCCTGAGCAAGAGCAGAGCTCCTGCCACAGCCACAGCCAGAGCAGCACAGGGTGTCACTGCAGGACACACAGACACAACATGCAGCAGTTCTGTTCAAGGCAAACTAAAAAAAACCTTTGTTAAAAAATCTGACTCCATATCTGTATCTTTTTAAGATGCCAGTGTCATTGGAGGGTGACAGTGCCACCTCCTCAATGTCACTGGGCAACCCAACTGTCTATTAAGTTACTCATCCCCCATAAAAGAATGAAAAACAATAGGTTATTTACATAAAGTGTGTGGGAAAGCTTTGTATAGAAATACAAACATCAGAAGGCTTGAGAAAACTTGAGAAAATCAAGGTGACAGCAGGGCAGTTCAGAAATCTGGGCTCTGCACACTCTTCCCATTATTGGGATGCCTCAGGTTTGAGCTTTTCTATTTTTCACATTCTGTGCTGCTTTAGTGTGTGGGTCTGAGCTTCACATTAGGGGATGCTGAGCTCTGCACAGAGCAGGGAGACAAAACAATTCCTGCTCCAGCTGGGGACCAAGGACAAATGATCCAAATCTCAGCCCAAGAGCACAAACAACGTGGGCTGAAGACTTTTAAGCAATTTCAAAGAGGTGTTTTTAGTAACACACTTATTGGCAATTGCCACCCATTTTCAGTGTCCAGCTGCACAGTTAAATCTTTCCTTTTAAGCCTTGCAGGGAGTATCCCAAGTGGAAAACTCAGATTTTGCAGGACCTGCCCATGGAAAGGGAGCACATCACCCAGCTCAGGCTGAGCTCTGAGTGTGGTGACATTCCCAGAAAGGAACTTTGGTAAAATCCAGCTCTGTGTCTACCAGTGGCTGGTGTTGAACGTGCCCAGCTCAATAAATGGACAACAGACCCTGCTCAGTTCAAGAAAACCAGCATCTAAAATTGGAATGTTAAATAGCAGAGGGGAAAATAATACACAGGACAGGGAATATCAAAACCCAATAGAGCAGTGAGGGTGAAAAATGCACATTTGCAGCCCAGAAAACACAAGTTTCACAGGTACCTGCCCTAGATGTATTTATCATCTTCACAACCATGGTTCCAGATACTAAAAAGCAAAAATAGCTTTAGTAATAAAAAACACAGGCCACAGGGCAAGAAAATAGGTTTAAATCTAGATACTAAGAACTATAAACCTCTGAGGGAAATAAATCTGTAATCTAAATCACATCCATTTATAGATGGGAGACAGATTTGCTCCATAGAAGGAGCTGATTCATCTAAATAAACTACCAGGCTTGTATTTACAGCTCTACTGAGATGGCTCTGTTCTCCTTCACGTGGGTATTACTTTATTACCAGCTTTCTTGGAGCAATATTTCATTTCAGAAAAATGAACTGAAAGTCCAACATTTCATGTCAAACCCAGGGTGCTCATTCCAGCCAGGATTAGCTGTGGTATTTAAGCATCTCTTCCCAAACCATCAAAAGCAACATCTTACCTTGCTCCCCTGTGAATTGTGGGGTCATGGGATGGTTTGGGTTGGGAGGGACCTTAAATCCCATCCCATCCCACCCCTGCCATGGCAGGGACACCTTCCACTGTCCCAGGTGCTCCAAGCACTGTCCAGCCTGGCCTTGAGCACTGCCAGGGATCCAGGGGCAGCCACAGCTGCTCTGTAGCCTCATGACAATGAAAAGTGTCCCTGCCATGGCAGGGGTGGCACTGGATGAGCTCTAAAGTCCCTTTGAACCCAATCCATTCTATGATTTATGATTATGAGATAATTTCCTGTTAAAGTAAGGGCTGCTTTCTTCTCACCCCTCTGACATCTCTGAAATCCTTTCCAGTGACACTTCCAAACTCTATTTTTGGGGTTTTTTTTCAGGGAAATGCAGAAAGATCAGTTTGTCTTTTCCCCTTAGCTGCTTCAAGACCAGGATCCAGCCAGAGCTTTGCCTCTGACCCTGTTGCAAGTTCCCTGCTCCATTTGCAGGAACATCAGCTCATTATTGGGGGAGATAAAGGGGCACCTCTGAGCTTCATTAGGACAGAGAGAAGAATGGGATTTCAGATCTCTGGGAGGAAACCAGCAATCTTCTGGGTGCACAGCTGATGCTGAATGCCCCCAGTCCTCAACACCTGTGAGCATAACAAAGAAATCACCAATTATCTCCAGGTCTTGCCTCAGAATGGGATTCAGGAACAAACAGCTCACACAGCAGAAGGTCTGCCTCGCTTATTATTTTCCTCATTTGCAACTAAACACATTTTGGCTGGCTCTATAAAGAGTTGTTATTTGTTTTGTGTCAACAGTCAGGGTCCTGCTGTACTATTATTCATTGCATAAACACACATTTATTCCAGCAGTATCCTGCTCCTACTCCAGCACATTTTATTCTCTGGCTTTCACATTCCTTTACAAAAGAAGAAGGGAGCTGCAGAGATGTTTGTGGCTTGCAACACTCGTGCTTGTGCATCTCAGCTCATCAATCACACCCATTTCCTTCCCCACAGTCTGTGCCTTTCTCACGTGATGTGTCTGCATTAAAACCTATTTTTTTTTTTATATAATCAGGTGAATCAGAGGCAGCAGAGCTGTTGTGTCTGATGTCTCTGGCTCATACACTCAGAAGGAAATCAGAATTATCAGAAAGAAGCTGGAACACCAGCACTGGCAGACCTGAATTTTGGAAGACCTGGGAATGTCAGGCAGGAGCTGTGCAGCCCCTGGGGAAGAGATCCAGTAAAAATCCCCTGTGGGATCTCCAGGGGCTGATGCAGGAGGCTGGGGTGGGAATCTCATGGTCTGTTGTGCCCATAAATGGACAGGCAGGCTCTGAACTGGTATTTACTGGGTGTGCTCTGAAGAGCTCTCAGTGAGCTGCTGGAGCAGAGGAACTGTCCTGTTCTGCAGGGGCTGGGGTGGCATCTCTGCAGCATTCCTGGAACATTCCTGCAGCATCCCCTTGGCTGCCAGGGGTCTGTAGGAATGTGTCCCCTCTTGATGGAGTGACCCAATTATCCTTTGTCTCCTTAAAAAGGAAAAAAGCCCAGAAGTTTCTTTCCTCAATTGGCAAAGAAGACACCTCATAGGACCTGGGGGACTTCACCTCAAGCTTAAGGAGAGCCAATTGGACAGAAGCCAAAAAGTTCCACCTAAGGAATTCACTAGAAAAGGAAAAGAACAAAGGAAATAATTGCTTTTGTGGGGTGTTTTACCAGGAGCAAGGACCCCTTGCACCTGGCTCAGATTTTCTCTGTAAAGAGCATTTTTAAATTTTTTTCTTTAGGAAACTTTTCTGTTTCCAACACCACCACTTGAGCCATCCTGCTGATTTTCTGCCATCTGAGGTAGCTGAGCTATCTTGGGTGTGAGATATTTCTCCAAGAGCTCATAAGAGCTGGCTCGAGGAGATCCAGATATCAGGGATCAGTAACTGGGTGCACACAAGGAATAAACCTGTGATCACAGAAACCTAACAGGGTTTGCCTCTCACCTTTCCTGGATCACATTCTGCCACCCAGAAGAGGCAGAGGTTTTACCTCGTGGAATATCCCATTTCTCAGGAAATGAGTGGATGACATCTTTCATCTATTATATAAATGTAACCATTTTTTTACAGTGGTAATAATATATAATGCTTTTTTTTCTTTTAATTCCACCTTCAATTATGTGTCATTTCACCCAGCTTATTTTCCAGACTCCATCTTCTCTTTTCTTTCAAGCTGATTTATCAGATGAAATCACAGCCACCCTCTAACTGATGCAATAATTCACTCTGATGGGTGACACACATACAGGTGAAAAAATACTGGCACAGAACACAAAGTCATCTTAATAAATCATGGTAAATTAGTAGGGAGAACTCATTTTCAAGCTTTTAGCATAACAATTAAGATGAGATGAGGGTGGAAAGCAAGAACTCAGGGCCAGGTTGGATGGAGCTCTGAACAACCTGCTCTGGTGGAAGGTGTCCCTGTGCATGGCAGGGGTGAAAGGAGGTGATTATTTAAGTCCTTTCCAACCCAAACCATTCTGTGATTCTGTGGAACTCCTTGGGCAATCCTGAAAAACAATTGTTGGGAACAAGGCTCTCTCCACACCAGCACAAGTGCATTAATATCACTGGCTGCACTTGAAATAAAGGCATTTAAGGAAGAACCACATGCAACTATACAGCAATTCAAGAAATTGATCCATACAGAAGCAGGCACATCATTTTAAAAGATATTAAACATCACCTGCAGGCTGGCAGCAAGGCCATGAAGGAATTTGCCCATGATGAATTTAGTGAATTAGACCTGGAGATGTTGGATCCTGTGAGCTCCCCAGTGCTTGTGCTTCAATGCCAGGCTGCTCACGTGCTGAAATCTGCTCCTGGGGACCTGCCAGGGATTTTTGCATGTGTTGGGTGCAAGGACATGAGCTTGACAATGCACTGGGTAAGGGATGCTCAGTCCTAGGGGAGTCCAGTGGCACCAGCACTCCAAGGTGAGGGAGCTCCTCTGCTCCAGAATGGACCAAGAAGGGATCCAGTGAGGGGAAACACTGCCCTGCCCTGTGGGACACAGCTTCTGGAGCTGGGATAAAGAGTGAATGTCTGGGAACCACCACTTCAGACCATTCCTGATCAATACCATTCCCATTCCATGATAAATACAGCTCTGGAGGGATTTCTCCTCAATGACCTGAATTTTGTCCATGCCACTGCACAGCAAACCTGGTTCCAGTGTTTACAAAAACACTTCTTAATCTCCCACAAAAGCACAATTGTTCTATGGATGATCACAACAGGTTCAAAATGCACAACTTTCCACTTAAAACCCAAGTGCCTTTGTAATTTTTGCTCTGCAGTCTGTACAGAAAGACAAATAAGGAAGGGTTGGAGCCTGATTGTTGCTCTAGGACTCAAATCTGCAAGGCTGTGAGAGGCATTTATGAGAAGTGGTGTTTCATGAGCTTTGTAATTTGCAGTTTGTTACAAAGACAAATTCGTTTCTGACTAAATTGTATTGTAAGTCAGGCTCCTCAGGGAACATCTGACTAAAAGGTGATGTTAAAGTAATTTCCATAACATCAAACTATGAGACAAATTATAAACTTCACAGGGGAGAAAAGTGGGGGAAAGGAGCAGGAGCTGAGATGGAACAAATTTCTTCATGGTAGTGCTCAGAACAGGGAGAACTCAGATAATGCTGTGAAAACTGCAGGGCTAAAGCTGCTTGAAAACAAGAACAGCCCTGGGTTTTCAGCTGTCTGACAGTGACTGACTTCATCCTTGAGACCATTTTTCACACCATCCAGACACCCTGCAAAGCCCTCTCCAAGGAGGAGACTCCTGGCAGGGACAGCCCCTGCTTGGGAATTTCCCCAGGGGGGATCTGCCCCCAAAGATTTCTCATTTTAAACAAAGCAAAAAGCAAATCTTATGTGTTAGGAAAGGATTGGACCTGCCAGGGCTCCA
The DNA here is from genome assembly GCA_013400575.1 of Peucedramus taeniatus. NCBI lineage: Eukaryota > Metazoa > Chordata > Aves > Passeriformes > Fringillidae > Peucedramus > Peucedramus taeniatus. The sequence goes on along the minus strand of WBNO01008493.1, from coordinate 393,793 downwards.
GCAACCAGAACTGGCCCTGAGTAAGGGATATTCTGAGGGGAAGGAGCCTTGGATCCAGTGCAGCACTGCTCTCCAAAAAGGGAACCCCAGCAGTGAGCACAGCCCAGAGCTGACACAGCAAGAGCTGATTTGGAATCCCAGCATGGTTTGGGTTGGAGGAGACCTTCAAGATCACCCAGTGCCACCCCTGCCATGGCAGGGACACCTCCCACTGTCCCAGGCTGCTCCAAGCCCTGTCCAACCTGGCCTTGGACATTCCAGGGATCCAGGGGCAGCCCCAGCTGCTCTGGGAATTCCCAATTCCCAATCTCCCATCCATCCCTGCCCTCTGGCAGTGGGAGCCATTCCCTGTGTCCTGTCCCTCCATCCCTTGTCCCCAGTCCCTCTCCAGCTCTCCTGGAGCCCCTTCAGGCCCTGCCAGGGGCTCTGAGCTCTCCCTGGAGCCTTCTCCTCTCCAGCTGAGCACCCCCAGCTCTCCCAGCCTGGCTCCAGAGGGGCTCCAGCCCTGCAGCAGCTCTGTGCCCTCCTCTGGAGTCATTCCAGCAGCTCCAGGTCCCTCTGGTGTCTGGGGACCAGGGTTGGAGGACAGCCCAGGTGTGTCCCAGCTGAGCAGGGCAGAGGGGCAGGATCCCCTCCCTCGCCTGCCCGCGCTGCCTCCAACTCCAAGAGGAAAACCAGAACTTGTCATCCTTGGAATTCCCAATCAGGGCATTCATCAAGTTGCAGTTAGCACCTGCAGCAAGGAGATCCCATCTTATAGCAGTCCTCACCTGGCAGATTTTAATATTTTAATGTCACTGCTCTGGCTGTTTTCCCTCATGAGACAGAGGAGACTGCGAGACCTCGCTGTGCCCAGCTTGGGTGGGACAAACGAGGGGGTGACAAAGTGTGGGAGTCACTGGAGGACTCAGAAAACAAACAGAAAACAAACAGTTTGTTTTTTCAAACAGAAAAAAAACCCTGCTTAGCGTGGCACAATGGTTACAAACGTGAGGAATGGTATGCAGCAAGGATGAGAGCAATTTATCCTGAATATTAGAAGCAGCTCAGACAGAGAGGCTGAATTCATGCTCACGTGCCAGGGGAAAGGACTGACTGACAGGAGAGAGCTCCTGCTCCTCCTGTAACTCCCAGCACCTCCTGATTCAGGGATAAATTCCCTTCCCACCTCTGCATTCCATTCAGGTCAGGCACAGACACAGCACCAGAACAAACTCCCAAAGCCACTGAAGCCTCTGATGCTGTGAGCAGCAAAACACAGAGTCCTCCCCAAAAGTTAATCTTCTCTCACTCTGCCCCAGCATCAACTGGATATTTTCTTGCTGTTTGGAAATTTCTATTTTCTTCTTCCAGTTCCCACTGGACAGCTGTACCTCTGACAAGCTGCTCTAATAAGAATTGCATATCTCAATTATTCAGGGCCAATTTATATTTATATATATACTGGACTTTTACCTATGTTTTCTCCACACCCTTTATTACCCAAAAATATAAAGAAATGCCATCACAGCCTCCCTCAGCTTACCAAAAAACCTCTATCTTTACAAATAATACAAGAAAAAAGGGCAAGAAAATTATTTATATTTATATATTTATATTTATATTTTATATTATTACTATATTATTTTACATTTTTATATTTTTATCTATTATATT
>WBNO01008493.1:365170-387695 GCA_013400575.1 Peucedramus taeniatus | reverse complement strand
CATCCCCTGTCCCACTCATCCTGCCACTGTCCCTTAGAGCCATAAAACACTTCCCTAACTCTGCTGAGGGTGCTGCATCTGCTCTGTTTCAGAAGAAAACCATGGGAGGCTTTCTCACAGCTCTCACAGCAGTGACCACCATGGTTCTTTGATCAACACACCCCTGAGATGCTCTGTGTGTACCCAATTTTATGGAAAAAATCAGCCACTTTTCCAGCATGGGACTCTCAAAGTCTCATCTTGAGGTGCACCATGGTCAGGCTGCTTAGAGGTGTTACTGTAGTAAAGACAAAAATAGAGTAATTGTTAATTATTACATATTAGGGCAATGATTTGCCAAGACAGTCACCAGAGTTCCATTTTTTATGTTCAGCAAACACAGCATTTCAGCCTTGCTTAGGCAAACCCAAACAACCTGGCACCTTGCAAGCACAGGGTGCCCAGAGGGGCTGTGGATTCCCATCCCTGGCAGTGTCCAGGACCAGGCTGGATGGGGCTGGGAGCACCCTGGGACAGTGGAAGGTGTCCCAGGCAGGAACTGGATGGGCTCTGAGGTCCCTCCCAACCCAAACCAGTCTGGGGTTCTCTGATTCTCAATTTAACCCCAAATCCAGGACAAGCCCAAACTTCTTAAGTCTAAACTTCAGCAGTGCTTAATGCACCAACATTTTCTTTATTTCCCTCTGTCACCACCTCTTCCTCTCACTTCCCTCTTTGGCCATTCCACACTTCTTTGGTCAACTCATCTCAATTAGAAAATGTAATTTTCAAACTAATTTCTCCAGCAGAATTGCTGCCACCTCCTTCAAACAGCCTGGGAAGCAAAAGCTGTGTTGTTCCAACAGAGCCCATTTGTGCTGCTCTCAGGCAGGGATGAGGAGGAGCTGGAATATTTGGCCAGGAAGTCAGAGCTCAGTGTGCTCCACCTCACCACCACACATCAAGGGATTTTTAAAAAATTATTAACTTTATTAAATGTGATAATACAATTTCTTTTACTTTTCTATGATTTTTCTGTGACATTCTGTCCAAACAGTCACTGAACTTAAACAAAAGGAATTTTTCCCCTTACAGAGGCAGCTTGGAATATAAAGACAGAATCCAATAGTTCAGGCAAAAGAAACCTGGTTTCTACTCACATTATACCAGTGATTTGGGGCAAAACTCTTTTCTGTTTTGAACTCCAAGCTCTTTGACCCCTAATCTGTCTTATTTCTCTGCACAAAATTAAGCATGACATGAACCCACTCTGAAATGAAAACTTTCAGTATTATAGTACAATAAATAATCCTGTGTTTCTGGAATAAATTTGAAATTATTCCTCCTAGGAATATTATTTCATAAAAGTTGCAGCTTTAAAATAAAAAAAAATATTCTAAAGAATGTTGTTGAAATACCTGATCTTCAGAAAAAAACCCCACAAAGCTCAGAAGTTCTATCTATGAGGTAAATAAAGCTAATTTAATATATAAAGAGGGTGGGTAAGACCCCTTTTTGGGTTTCCATTCCTCTCTCTGGCAGCAGGGAGCTAAAACACCACAGAGCACCTGGAATAAAGCAGCACCTGAGCCAGCATTGCCTGGGGGGAGGATTTGTGTCCACTTTTCTGGCCCAGGGGAGGGAGGAGCAGTTTAAGGCACCTGAGCATTTTCCTGCTCCAGGAAGAAAACATTCAGCAGCCAGATGGGTGAAGCAGTTTAATATTTTCTCCCTCCACACAACCATTTTCTACAAATTATGACTATTTTCCTCCAGCTTTTGCTTCTCCCATTTTCTCCTGGCAATATAATCCATGCAGAAAATTATCCGAGCTCTTTAGCTAAGAAGATACTGACTTATTTATTTCATCTCAATTCTGAAATATTTAGAGGATACCATCTAATTTTGGAGTGTTCCCACACTGTAAGTGATTTGCCTTTGCTCACATTAAATGGTTCTCATTCCAAACACTGCAGCACTCTAAAATGTGACATTCCCTGCCTGCAAAGCTTTCCTTTGTGCTTGGGAAACGTTGTTGTTATTCAATATTATTATTATTATTATTATTATTATTAAATTTTATTATATTATTAATTTATATTATTATTATTATCTTTATTATTATATTTATTATTTATTATTGCAGCAGTGTAGCTGAAATCAGGGCCCTGTTGAGTGCAGTCCTTACCTGAGGAACAGGGAAGTTGAGGCACAGAAAACCCAGCAGGTGATGGAGATCTGGTGAAGTTTGGGGTGGCTGGAACCAGGTTCTTGTTTGGAACAAGGCCACCTCTGTGCTCTGAAAGGGGCTGGGTATTTATTTCTGAAGTTCCACCCTGATGAACCCTGGAGCACAGAGGATGGATTTTTCACAATAAGATTATCCAAGGGAAAAGGAAAATGAATCCTCCTCAAAACAGCAAATTACAGAATGATTGGATTTTTTTTTTTCCAATGTAGAGCTGCCTTTTGAGGGATGTTCTACACGTTGGGAAGGGGTGGGGGCAAAGCAAAGACCCAGCTTTTTGAACTCCTTGCTAGGAAGGAATTGTTGTGGGCAAGCAAGAACAGTCCCAGCCCCACCCAAGCAGAGCAGATCTCCCCAGACACCAACACTCTCCTCCAGGAACAGCCTCTCACCCTGAAAACCCCTGAATCTTTCCATACCAACAGCAGCAGCTCCCAGGAATGATGTTCCACTGCCACACTTGGTCCAAGGAGAATTTCAAACCTCATTTTAGTACTTAATTACATGATTTCCAACCCTGTCCTTGTAGTTTTCATGCTCCACTGCCCATAGTGTGAGTTCTTGTGTCCAGTTTGAAGTTACTTCACTGAGATAAATCAGCCTAAAAGCAGCTTTTTACCATGGAGACTGAAAGAGAATTGTAGGTGTGTTATGTGTGAGAGATGCAGATTGAGTGTTGGCTTTTCCAGCTCTAATAGCTCAGGGATAAAATTCACACACAATGATCTCTCTGCTTTCTGCTGCTAACTCAGCTACAAAAATCTGAGGGATGCAACAGCTTTTACAACTCCTTTGCTCCATGGGAAGGGGAGATTTCAGCACAGCAGTGAGAAGGGCAGCAATATCATCCCAACAACAGGAACCATATATAAACATATATAAAACCAAAATTCTTACCCAGCTCCCACTGTGATGAGTGACCCCACGTTTATGAATTAATATGGAAACATCCTGAGACATTATTTAAAGGTTTAACTAAATTGTAATCATCATCCCCTGACCCTCCACCAATAAATAAAAAAAAAAAAACAAACCAAAAACACAAGACTAATGCTCACCACTTGGGATAGTTTGCAGAGGTCAAGAAAATAAATGTTAAGTCCATGTTTTTAATTAATTTCTACCACACAATTCTCCTCCAAATGGATTTTGGAAAGAGAGAGGTAACAAGTCTTGCCTGCAAGGCAGACAGGCAGCAGGAGGTGCAGGTTTTGAATTGGCTTTTAAGAAGTCAGAAAACCCACAAAGCTGCCAGCTGGTAAAATTTAGTTCTGGGTCCTCAGTTCAGAGAGACAGACAATGCAGAGATGAACAGAAGCAACAGCATTTGCAGCTGAAGCGTTCCTAGCAAATTCCATTTACTTTGGGCATTTTTGATGATGAACTTTTCCACTTGCTGCTGAAGTTGGGCTGGAAGGACAGTGACTGATGGCTCAGGGAAGAGCTGAAATGGGAGCTGAGCACAGAACACAGCCCAGTGGCTGCTGCAGTGGAAATAAATGTGAGTGGAGGTGTTCCTGTGCAAAGCAGCCCCATCCATCCTCAGCAGCCTCAAAGGGTTTGGACACAAACACAAAGTCTGGGCTGGAAGTTGTGCCCTGAGCTGAGGCTGGGGGCAGAGCAGGGGCACAGGGCACTCTGCAGCCCCAAACCCAGAGACCCCACAGCTTTACTGAGGGACAAACCTGCAGCCTGCAGAAATAAAGGATGATTTTGTACCAAATTCATTAAATAAGCTGTCAGGAGGGGGTTTTACACCTGCTCCTTCTCTACCACTTAGAATTGCAGCCCACATAACGTGGAGGAGGATGTGGGTGCTGCTTGTTTTGGCCCAAGAAGGGGGTAAACAAAGCAACACCAGCTCACACTGGGAGCTTCTGCTTTCCTCCCTCCCTGGGACACCAGGAATGTCCCCTGGGACAAGGTTACACATCCCACCTGACACCTCAGCAAATGAGAACTGGCCGAGGGGCAGCTTTGATCCTTAATTTCTGCAGGTGCCAGCCTTGCTGTTCAACTCCTGGCTGCCAGACAGGAGTACAAGAGGAGCTTTCACACCTCAGCTCTCTCTCTCCCTCATGCATTACTCTGCTAATGCAACTTGCTGCCTTCTATTGGCAGGGAATTACAGAACCATTATTGCACGTTCATGAGAAAAGGCTCCAGATAGCAAGAGGTCAACAGGTTGAACTTCACTTACTTTGGCACTGTCAGCAGTTGGCATTGCTTGTGTTTCATGACAAAAAAGTCTCTCCTTATGCTGGAAGGAAAAAAAAAAAATCAACCCATACTTTGCTTTTATGTCTTGGTAATGCAGACATTTGGTTTTGAAAAGAGCAGCTCAGTTCTCATTCAAATAAAAAATACTGACTTGCAGAAGGCCTTACTGTTTAACGTTTGCTTTGGGTTTTATATTTAAAGTGATATAAAAAAGGCAGGTAAAACTCAGCTGAATTACATTTTCTTTGCCCCTTACACTTTGTAATTCTTACTGAATAGAAATAAGGTGGGATTTTTTTTCTCCCATTACGTGCAGCAACCACGGCTCTTAGTGGGGCTTCAGAGTGCATTAAATTTTTGTCTGACAAGACTCTACCCAGGCTCCCTAAATACTGGGGCTGGGCTAAAGGATCACAGGGGGATTCTACTGAGATATGGCTATTGCAGAGATTGTGCAGATCCAAGGGATTGAGGAGAGTCCCCATCCCTGGAGGTGTCCAAGGAAGGCCTGGAGGTGGCACTCAGTGCCCTGGGCTGGTGGGGATCACTCAAAGATTGAGTCCAACCTTGGAGTTCTTTTCCAACCTCATCACCTCTGTGATTCTGACAGGTTTTCTTCTCAGCCTTCACAAGAAATATTTATTATCCTTGCTGCATTACAACCTTGAAAGGAATTTCTGCTCTCCCATCCCAAACCACTTAAGAAAATTCTGTTTGTCACTCATTAAGCAGCTGTGGAGAACCACACAAAATTATTAATACCACATGGCTGTGCAAACAGCAGGGAAAAATTGGTTGCCACATTTTCCTCAAGAAGCAAGGCAAAATCCTCCCAATTAACATTTTAGTTAGGAAATTCACTCACCATGCCTTTCCTTAAAGGTTGTAGCTCAGTCTTTTAATTTTTTTCACAGCATTTTTCACCGTGGCTCTATTGGAGATTAGATACCCAGAAGCAAGAAGGGAGACTAAGTGAATTATACTTTTAGCTCATACTTTATTCTCTTTACTTTAAAACTTCAGGAACTCAGGCATCTATTTCACCCATCATTTATCCTTGGAGACTAAGGCAGCTTCAGGGAAAAAAGCAATTACCTACTATGGAAAGTCTAGGAGTTACAATTATGAAATAATAAAATGTCAAAGACAAGTCTAATTTAGATATAGGGTTTTATACTCAGCTTAGAGAAATAGTACAAAATATTCTCTGAAATTTCTCTATCCATCAGGTGGAATCACTCCTTTGACTGTGATACCAAATGCAAATTCACAAGTGTTTATACAGCAGATCTGAGTGTGCATTAGAAATCAGCAATTGAAAATCTGTTTTGCTTACCTTGTCACCAATAATGGAATTACAGCACTAAAAAACACTTTTCCTTCATGGATACACTAAGTATAACACTTCTCTCTCCAGAGAGAGTATAACTCAATTTCCCTTCCTCTTGGTTCTTGGAGGAATTTAATGTCTCTTCCTCTAAGTGCTTCAAGGGCCACTGACAGTCCCCAAAAAAAACCAACTCAACTTCCCCCCATGACAGCCTCTGGTTACTGCTCAGCAAAGGAATCCTCATGATTTATAAACCTTTAACAGCAAGGAACAAATTCCAAGGGAACAGCAATAGCAGAGTGCAACCAAACTTTTCACTGAAGTTGTGTGAGCAGAGTGATCTTTACCCAACAACACAAGGTTCTCTGGGATGCTTAACTCCTGAACTGCAAATTGTGGCTGCCAGGAAAAGCCTTTGTGATCTTCACGTGGTGATAAGCAGCATGGCTAGGGGGCAGAGAGAGGGAAGAGATAAAACCCTTTATCAATTAATCAAAGACTCTGATAGTGCCTAGGTGTGGCAGTGCAGCCCAAATTCACAGCCTTGCACCTCCAGTGCTGCTGAGCTCCACTCCTGACCCTAAAATCAACATTAAAGCCATGAACTTGCCCAAATCTGGCAAAAATAATTGTGAGGATGCCATGCTAGACTGGGGAAGAGATGCCAGGTGACCAGCAAGGAGTCAGTCCTGGTGCTGTCCCCTGGCCTGCAGAGTCCCTGGTGTGACAATGTGCTGCTGTCACAGCAGCCAGGCCTGCATGGGGCAAGGGGGACAAGGTGCAAAATCAGAAATCAGGGAGAAAATGCTCAGGAAATCCAGCAAGCAAAGCTAGGGGGAAGCCTCCTGCATTGTCTCAGACATCAAGGTCTGTGTCACAGCCAGGCTGTGGGGCAGGAGAGGCACAGAGAAGCCAAGGGACATTCCCTCCACAGACATCTCCAGGGGAGCCAAACCCCTCTGCCTTGGAGACAACAGCACCAATGGTTTTGTAGCAAAACTGAATCTTGAGTTACAGCATGAGGAAAAAATTGTTTTGCCTCAGCTTCAAAGGAGCAAATTTAGCATTGCCCAACACCTGGTTTTGTTTAGAGGTCCAAACCCTTGGGATTGTGCATCTATAAGACGTGAAACTCATGCTGGTACAAAATTCACTCCAGGACTAAGTGAAGGAGAGGCAAAAAGAACAGTTGGTTGTGGCCAAGGTTAGTGAATTCTTCATCATAAATTAAATTTATGCAGCATATTAAAACTTCAATATTTGAAGGGGTTTTTTATTCTTTCAGACTGTTCTAAAATGACATCTAATGAAAGGAAGGAGGACAAAGAAGCTGGCTTTAAAATAGAGCTGGGCAGATTTAGGACCAACATTCTACAGTACCTTTTAACTTCTGTAAGAGAAGCCAAATGACCCAGGAGCATCTTCTCAGTCCTGTTTTTTAGCACTAAGCCTGCTAGGGAACCATGTTCCCTACTGTTCTTTCAACAGCAACATCAGCCCAGGTATGAGGAAAAGCAAGAGTGGAGTGAACAGTGCCAAGGATGATCTGGCACAGCCCAGGGAGCTCCCACAGCTCCCAGCACACTCTGCCTGCAAAGCTTCCCCACAAGGGAGTCCTGGGGGAAGATGAGCCAGGCTGAGCAGGGCAAGGCAGGATTCTCAGGGCCTCCTCCAAGGGCAAGGGATAATCACTGCTCTGCCCAACCCAGTTATTACTATTGCACACATCACTCCAGTCTGAAGGGGAAATCAAATAAATGCAGCAATCTAAAGCTTAGATTTGTGGCAAGTTTGTCTTGACAACCTTCTTTTCCTTCCCCACCCAGGTGAGAGAGGCAGAGCCTCTGGAAAATGAAGAGGTGACACCTGCAGAACAAAGAAGGCTGCCCTGGACACGCAGTGTGAGATCTGAACAGCACATTAAGGAGCACTTTGGTGGTGATCCAGATAAGATCATATGAAAAGATAATGTTTAATCCAGACTGACACTATCTGCTCCTGCTGGCTGGAGCCAAGGAAGGTCTGAGATTTTATACTCACCACTTCCCCTCAGTTCAAGACAAACCTTGCTCTGAGCTGGGCACCTGGCACATCTCACAGACTTGGACACAAATCTGTGGATCAGGATTAAAGCTTCCAGCCAAAAACAAGCCAGTCTAAGCTTTTCTTCGCTTCTTTATAGGCTGAGGAAAATCAAAACAAGTGATTAAGACGGTTCTTTGCTTCATTAACAAATATACAAAGTTTTATTTTGTTTATTAGATTGGTTTTCTGTATGTTAACATTATCATAGCAGTTATAACCCACATTCACAGCAGAAATTTTCTAAGAGCATTTTGCAACACTAACTGCTGTATCAGAAATCCTTAAGAGAAACTTATCTTTTAGCTACTCAGGTAACTTGAATAATAAAGTGCAAAACCACAATAAAATTTGACAGACATATGTCCCAGCTCATATTCAGTGGAAAAGAAAGGTTTATAAGACCACTAGATATGGATTCACTGCACACAACAGAAGAGTGTGACCTGAAGACACCAGTTTTCAAGTTTTCCCATTACCAGACATTGATTACAATGAATAATTTTCCATTACTTTTAAGGGTAACATATAGAAATCACAATGAGGTTATAAATAAAACAGAACACATTGGCCAGCAAACCTGAAGCTTAGTATTTGGTACCTTTTACCCAATAAAGGTTTTGGGAAGAACTGATGAACAGGAACAGTTCATTTCTGGATGAAATATCCTCTGATTTGACAGGGAACCAACTGGCAGGACGTAACACAGCAGCTTGTTTGGGACACAAGTCATAAGTGGATTTTTTATATGTATTTTTTACCACCCATAGACATAGACAAGGTCTCATTCAACTTATGATTGCCAGCACTAATTACTGTCCTGCTCAATCCAAGAAAATAGAGAAATCTCAGATTATTATGGGAATCAGGTCCAATTCATAAAACACAACCCAATCTTTTGTGTTTCTCTCTCTCTGCAGCCCCTGCTGCAGGCTCTCCAGTACCAAACACTCTTTCCAAGACAGATGAAGTATCACAAACTCCAGGGGCCTTTCCCTTCCTTCTCCCTGACTCATGGCTCTTCATGAAGCCCTTTGGAGCTATGACTTAAGTGAGCATCATCCACAAGGAGACTGCTCAACCCTCTTACTTACAGAATGCAAAGATGCAAATTAAATATCATTCTAATTTCGTCAGCTCTAACATTGCTGTTCTTCTACCACTTGCCAAAAAATGACAGTTCAGCAGGCCAAGCTTTAAGAAATACCAGAAAGTTTGAACTAGAAATTGATTCTGCATCCCTTTACTAAGCTCACTTTGCTAAGGACACAAGACACCACTGTCAGAACAGAGAACAGGCTGACCAGCAAGCTTTAAGGACCACGTCCTGCTTATAGCTCTATGTGTAACCAAAAATTGCACAACATACATTCCCAAAGAACTCATTTTTACACAATACTCTCCTTCACATTGTTCTATTTGACTACAGTCAGTGCTCTCATCGAGGAAACAATTCCATGCACAAATAGACAGCAGAACATCCAGTGCTATTTGGGAGGCTGCAGTTTGCATTTCCCCCCTTTTTGATCCTTTCAGATCAGCAAATGCAAGGACCCAGCTGTTGTACCTGGGATAAGGCACTTGCCCCAGAGGAGCAGTACAGCACCAGGCCAGTGTGCCAGACAATCTGGAGGGACCTTTTCTTCACCATTTAGAGCCAAACAAGGAATAGTTCTGGAGCAATTGTGCTCTTTCAGCCTGGAGTGCTCCTCCTGCAACAGCTTGTGCAGCTTTCAGAAGCTGCTTCACATTCTTCCCTAAACTTCCTAGTAATGGCCACAGATTTTGCAAACTTCCAGAGGTTTATTCTATTTCCAAATCAGCTCGAGGTGCACTTCCAAGGGATTTGTCAGAACTTGTGAAACATCACCAGGAAATCACAAAGAGAAAATTTCCACCTGTCCAGCAGCAGTTCTTAACCATCTACACAGCCAAGGTTTGTCAGTCGAGGTCTCACATGATTTCAATTCCCTGAAAAAACAAAGTTGCCTTATGGCATGCATAGTATAGATATCACTAGTGCTACCTGGAAGAGTTCTAGCTCCAATCCTCCTCCCTCCCAAAGGGGACAAATTCAAACCCACTTATCTGAATAGTTTTAAATTCAATCTTTGCTGCATATATTTCAAATAAACCTGTGCTCCAAACCTTGGAATAGCCTAGGAATAAAAAAACCTGTTAACTCGCCACTAACAGAAGACTAAGAAAGAAGTGAGATCTAGTTTCTATCAAAAACAAAAGCACATCTCACTTCTGGGTTTATTTATTACTTTCTCAAAGACATTTTAATATAATTATTCTGATATTCTGGTCTAGATAACAGCAAAAATCTCAGTTTTAAGGAAAACCCCTCATTTTACACTAATTTGAACTCCCGGTAGCTTTAAGCACCCAAATAATTTTAATTTCTTTTTCTATTGAATGAATGTTCTGCAGTTCTAGAAAGATGAGTTATGCACTTTTGTTCACATACAAAAAGACAGTCTAACAGATGTAAACTATTTATTGAATATTTGCCACCAATATTGTTAAATACATAATCTTGCAGTTTTCCGCTTTCAAGTTAAAATGTCAGAAACAGAACACCAAATATTTACAATTCTGTAAGGAATGTTACATAATGACACATTAAGGCGTAAATTCTTTTGGCTTATAATTCTGAAAAGAATGATAATAGCAAAAAGTGATGCAAAATCTTTCTTGTGAGATTATGATTAAGCTACAATGTTTTACAAAAATATGGTGTAAGATGGCAATAATCCCATTCAAAATCCTGCATTAGGCCCCTCGAGAGGGGCTGATAATTTATACAGTCAAAACTTTAAAATTTACATATAAAGGTACCCTATCCACCATTGAAAAGTACAACTCTCAACATATACAGTTTTCAGGCCACAGTTTTGAAGGTCTGGAGTATCAAGTTGGTTTGATGAATTAGTCGGTTGGCACTTATGAACACATTTATTGCCCTGTGGAAAGAGAAGAATATTGCTTCAGACACTTCCAGAAACATGGCACTGGAGAAACCCAGCATTACTGGCACCTAGGCTTTGAGAATTGGAAGCACAGAGATGTTCCACCCTGTGCTGACCTACCTGAAGCTCCCTGCTGGCAGCCAGCCAGCCTCATTTGCATAGCTAATCCCAGGAAGGCTGTGTTGATTTGGCAGGAATTTAAAAAGAATTTGGCTCTCTATCATCACTGACATCTCAATCCTTTCCTTCTGGGATTCAGATAACCAAGGGAAAAACATGGAGCAGATGACTGGGTTTGGAACCAGATGATCTTTAAGGTCACAGCCATTTTCTGACTCTGTGACTGTTAAACACCTTTCCAAAGCTGAGCTCTTCACCCCTGAGGAATTCCAGAATTGGCAACTCTTCCCTCAAGGAATACTGAACGTGCATACATGTGACAGCAACACACTATTTTAGTTACCTTTTTGCACAGAAAGGTGTGGGGTCACAGAATTTTTCAGCTCAGGAATGACGTCTGAGCATGGCTTGTGTTTAGTGCTGGGGGGAGCAGGGATCTCACTCAACGTGCAGCTCAGACAGACTGAAATTCCTTCCCAAGGACAGGAAATACATGATGGAATTCCTTACACTACTGCAAATAATTAACACACTTTCAGCTTAAGTCCAGAATGCGCAGTACTTCTGTCCAGGAATCAAAGCTACAAAACCTAAACTTCTCATTTTGCTATCAAATTTAGCCCAAATTTCAGGAAAAGGAGAGAAAAACAAGAATGCTTTGATGGGAGCAGGACTGTACTCCCAGCTGGTCTCAAGACTTTTCTCTCCTTTAGTAATGCACCATCTCCTGGGTGCTCTCAGCCTTTGCCAAGCTCAACAAGAACTGTCGTCAAAGTTGGTTCCATCTTTAAACCAGAACACTTTGGCACTGTCAGAATCTGAGAGGGATCCATTCATCCTCCAAAAGAATCACTACAGAGATTTATACAGGAATAGTGACTTCAAAACCCAAGGTGAAGACCTGGAAAAAGCCTCAGTTTGAGGGCTAAAATGCTCAGCTAGAAAAAGATTCAGCTGAATCATTCCAGATACTGCAGAGCACTGTGAGGGTCTATAAAGAAAGCCCAATAAAAATGTAAATCAAAAAGAACCCTGCACAGATGTTTTGTATTTGCAAATGATACTTCAAATAGGTAAATTACTTTTCTCAATAAAAAAAATCCATAATTTCTTTGTCCTTGTATGTGCACTGAGAAAACCCACACAGAGCCAAGAAATTTAACTTCTCATATTCAAATTCAAAACTAACACCACACATGGGTGTTACATGGTGGTGAATTTAACAATTTTCCCTTTCCTCAAAGGCATTACAAAAGGAACAGCATTTTAAAACAGCCATGGTAATGAGAGGAAAGGTAAGGAAATAATTAGGCAACTCCTAAAAAAGGCAGCTTACACCCCAAAGCTTGTCCTATTTTCCTGTTTATCATTATGTAAATCATTAAAACAACAGGACAAAAGCATACTTACTTTCCATCTTTAAAATAGGTTTTCAGAGTATCACTGAAACTTTTGGAGTATTTTACAAACTCTTTCTTTTGGTGCTCAAGTGCCTACAAAAACAAAAACACCAGAGGCAGAGTTTTAGTTCACATATTTCTGAGTATAGTGAGAACCTTGAGTTAAATCAATAAGAAAATTAATTAATGTTACATCGAGAATAAAAAATTTTGGTTTTTTTCCTTTAGAAGAAACAAAGAGGAATCATTTTTTTCTCTACAACTCCTGAGACCTATCATACAACCATTCTGTTGTTAAAGCATGGTGTCATTGACCAGCTAAGCTCTCCTAGTCATCCTTGGATGCAAAGGATGCCTCCTGTGTTGCTGTTAGAAATGTTGGATGAAGAGCTGGTGCACGTACCCGCCGGTTCTGGTACTGGTATTTCTTGAAGACATTATTTACTGTGTCAAGAAGCTCCTTTATTGCACTTGCGATGTCCCTGTTGGGCAAGAAAAAGAGAATTTCAATATCCTCAGGAGATCCCATGAAATGCTGGAATTGAATCCCTTTCTAGCAGTCAAGTATTTCTCAGGGCAGCTCTACAGAGGAAGTGTCAGACATGATGGAGGAGACCAAATGCAGAGAGCCCCAGCAGCGTCCCGGGAATTCAGCCCCGGATCCAGCAAGTTTGGTCAAGTAACATCCTCATCATTTCTAAGTGGGATCAGGCTCTCTGGCAATGGGAACAATGCTGCTACAGCTACAGAATTTCAACATGCAGGCCTAAATACAAGAAGTTTGACCTCTCCACCTGCAGCAAAATCCATCATATTGTACTTACTTGATTGTCTGAAGAAACCTCACTCTGTCATTGATCTCATCTGGAATCTTACTAAGAATCTGTTTAAGTGCTCGTGCCTTTTCATTAAGATCCTGGAATTCAGGTTCAGGTCTTTCAATCATATACTCTGGCAAAAAGAACATATTCAAAACCACCATTAGTTTGTCCTCAAGTCTGTAGTGACAGCTACAAACATAACACAAAATGCAGCAGGAATGCCAGGGTGAATTTGAAGGTGAACAGCACAGAAACAGCCACAAGCAGAGAACTGCAGTGAATAACCCCTGTGTGAATCAGGACAGTGCAACAATCACCTTCATTACTGCATGGTGGAAAAAGAGCCCATCTTACTTTATTTGAGACATTAAAGTCATCAAATTCAGTATTAAAATAACTTAAAGCCTGCAGTATATTCTCCTTCTGTGACAATGTAACTGCTGCTTTTAATTTGAAGTAGGAAAAAAAAAAAGAGGATGTGATAACTCCATATTTGCCTCTTCCTGGTTGTTAGCATTGCAAAAGATGAACTGTGCACCCATAAAAACATAGTTCTAAACATTCATTTTCTTTCTTTCCTTCTCTTATTAGTCAAGTGTGGTTTTCAGGGAGATTTAATTTCTCCAATAGTGGTATTCAAAAATACAAATTTTCTTCTACCGTGCTGAAAAAATTCTACTAAGAAACAAATAATCTCTTCTGAAGAAAAAATTACAGAATTGCATGTTCCTAGTTAACAGTGTAATTAAAAATACAGTTATCCAACACAGGCTTTATTACCTTCTACATCATCAGCTGCCATACGCAGAAGAGACTCTGTGAAATTCACATCCACACTTTTTTTCTCCAAAATTTTCATGATGATGTCCTGTGTAAGACCTGGATTTTCTTTTTCAGCCTGTATAGCAGAGAAATTTTATATTCTTAAATATCCAAGACCTGGACATTGCCAGCACCAAGATTTTCATGTAAATTGTTTCAGATACTGCAGGAATTTGCTAGGAACTTTGAATGTCTAATGGCTTTAGACCATAGATTCTATTAAAAACATTTTTTCACTACAAAATTCATTTTTCTTGGACTACATCAGTGACTTTGTATAAGTAACTTTTCCAATAAGCTCTTGCACTCATTTTAATTTGAGTAAGAAGGGTTTTAATAAATGTCTCTATGCTGTTATATTTTCATAAACACCAAGCTTTGAGACAAAGATATTGTATACCCTGGAATTTAATTCACTCCAACACAGGTGCTACTCCCCCACCTTCCCCATGACATTTATAAATGTGCCTCTCATGAATCACATCATATGCTCAGACATCATCTGGGAATTGCTCTTTCAGAAAAAACACAGCTTTTGATTGATGAGATATCTAAGTACAGAGCTGGATTAACACTGGAGCTGTTCACATCACCTGTGCTGCTACCAAAAAACTGCTCTGTGTGGAAGAAAAATGAGCCTGGGTGGGTTTTTTAGCTGGCACTACCATTTTTACCAATATCTCAGTTTAACATTTATTTGCATCCAGCTTAGCTCCTTCCCACCAATTGTGAAAATACACAAAACCAACCCACACTTGTAGGAGCTCAATTTGAGACTTCAGCCCATCAAGGTACATTTAGATTTAAGTGCAGGAACAGGGAAGTACCCCAGAGTTGCACAGCTCAGATATGTCATGCCTGCCATTATTTTGTTTCAATATTTCAAAAGATCACCACTTCAATAAAGCAATGTAAAGGAATATCTGTATTTTCACTCCTTAGGAGTACAATGGAAAAGTCAGAAGAATCTGTTTTTCCATTTACTGCTGGATTTCTACACAAACACTGAATTTTATCCATAAAAAAAAACCCATTACCACTCACTTTGTAAACCAATTTCAAAGTCTGCTACGTGCCTATTGCTGATGAGAGCCTATTCTACAAATCTTGTGGGTTTTAGACTAAGTTTATTATTTATTTACTGACTGCTCCCTCATTTAAGCTTTTGTTCTATATGGACAAGAGTCTGTTTAAAATTGCTCATTCAGATTTCTACTCGTGACATCTGCAGACATCTCAAACTTCCAGTTCATGCAAGTGTCCACTTTATTTTTAGACTACTGGATCAAGGATGAAGTCTTAGATAAAAAGACAAGGAAACAAGAGAGCTGACCTTTTAGCTTCATCTTACACAGCTTACTTTTGAAACAACCATTTTTCAATGCAAGTTACTTCTCACCTTAATAAAAGCTGCTCTCAGTGTCTGAGCTGCAGACAGATTTACTCTTTCTAGCTGCAATAAAAGTTTAGAATTAATTATTAGCATTCTGTTGTTATCAGAACAAAAAAAGTCAAGTAAGCACACCTTGCCCCATAAAGCAGAATGGAAAGGGGGATTGACAGAAGCTTTCAAACTGCTGGTCTCACTTGAGAGATACCATAAAGTTAATCCCAAAGGAAAGAGTTCACCCCACAAATGAAAACAAAAATCACTGGATGTATTTTGCAGCAAAAGTCCGACAGAAGATTTTGAGAACATCTTGGCAATCTCTGATACTCAGAGAGAAACAAATATCTTATTAAATTACAACCATTAGCAGTAAAATTAAAATGCATCAAGCTGTTCACAGGTTCAACTGTGTGCTATTTCCTGCCAGAGAATACCAGAGCTGGCATTTTTGTGAAAACCCTCTGTTAAAGGCAAGAGAAAAGCTCAGGACCAAGACAACCAGCAAGTTTTGATGAGCATGAAACTATTCATGGCAAGAAGGGTGAAACAATGCAGAGAGAAAAGTGTTAGACAAAGCTTCTACAAGATGAACAACATGTTACTGTGGCCTCATTTCCCAAAATAAAGGGGATTATTGCATTCCAAAGTAAACTGGAGCTCACCTCATTAAAGACAGGGTACATAACAGCATAGAGAGGCATGGAAACCATAGAAGTGGTCTCTGCTTCATTCTTCATCTCTTCCATTGTCATCCTCATTCAAAGAGCCACTTCTCAAGGAAAACACTATAGAAGCAAAAAACTCCTCATTCACTGAAATGTCTCCTCTTTTTCCTCGTTGTGCAAGAATACTTGAAGAACTTGGGAAATCTATTGTCCTTAGGGTGTGTGAGAAAAGAGAAAACAAACACACAATTACAAATGCTCCTGAGGGACAGGTTCTAAAAATCACAAGGCACAGATCAATGTGAGTTCTACTGCACAGAAACCAGGGACTTCTTATTACATGAGTCAAGTAATGGAATGACCACTTGGTGTAACTTCAAAACCCTCACTGAAATCTATTAAGTGATTATTTTAAAGAAAAGGTGCTACCACAAGTCCCTTCAAGTTCTTATGGACTCCATTCTCCTGAAAGCAGAGATTTTATGTGCTATTTACAAAAACCTTGCCACCACTCACAGGCAGCAGCATAAGGTTCCTGACAACTCCCATCCAGGAAAAACTTGGAAAGCACTACATGCTGCAGCCCCAAACCTCATCCAGATGCATTGTGACTATTAAAATTACCTATAAATACTCCATATTTCTGCACATGCATCAAGCTGTGATTCTGCCTACTTTCCACCCATCTGAATGTGAACACTGCATCTTTGGTTTTATATAAGCTGAAGTCATGTTTCCACTCAGGGTGTGCCACCAGCTATGTTAACTCAATGGAAAATTATTGTTCCAGTAACTGAACCTCTGTTTTGGAAGTTCTCCACCCAGCCCAGCTCATCATATCCAACATGGAAGGATCACTGCTCACTCAGAAATTATGTGGAAAAGATAAAGGTCACATTACAGTTGATAAAAAACCCTTGTTCCAGCCTGCTGTATTTTCTATTCATCAGATTCTCTGAAAATATTTTATATGACAAAATTGAGTTTAAAGACCTGAAGTCCAAGTCAGAAATAAAGATAAAAAGATATAAGCTTTTAATTTTTAGATTTTCTTGGAGGATTTAATGCACTAGAGGAGGGATTTTTCCTCCTAGCAAGCTCCAGACACCTGACATTTGCATGTCTGTGTAATTTACTGACATTTTAGTAAGGAGTGAAAAGAATGAAATGATAAGAAACAGCAGAAACTACTCCAGCATTCAGTATCACTTCCTGAGAGTATGAACAGGTTAAGAACATGCCAAGACATTTCTTCAAGCCATATTCCTCATTATGCTCTGCACTGGCTAAAGATCTTCAGGCTGTTTAAACAGAAGAACAGGTATTTTTTGTCCAGAGCAGATCTATAATTGTTTAGCCATAATTATACAAGTGAAATTTGTTACTGATTACAGTCAGCACAGAGAAGAAACTGAATGACTACAAATATTGTGCATATCTCTTCTGAGCTTGTGAACAGTAAAAGAAAAATTAAACATGACTACAGTAAAAACTTTATACAAGTCTTCTAATATGGACTGCTTATTGCAAAACCTCCCTTTGCTTCTCTTGCTGTTCCAACTTCAAAGTGACACAGATGAGCTGATTCCTCCAGCCCTAGAAAAGGATTCCTGAGACTTTAGAAAGGGGTCTGGATGGATGAAATCCATCCACAGGGATGGAACTGCAATAATCAGGGGTCTCAGAACTTTATCACCCACCCCTGGTATTTTACAGCTGTCAAGAGCAAGGAGGTATCCAAGTGAACATTCATCATTCCTCAAAAAGTTGAGTGTTTTCCCAAGAACTTGTTTCAGTGACATAAATTCATGCAAGGTCTGCTCACATGGGGGGGAGGGAACTTGTCTGAACAAGTTTTCACTCCCTACTGCAGGTACAAGCTGTCCCATTTATTATCCATGTGTATTCCCTGCTGGATGGAGATCTGTTTGTTCTGCTGTTTAATTCCCCCTTTCTGGAAGTTCAGTAAATGTCCACTCACACATCTGACAAGCACCACCTGCATTCACAGATTAATTTATACCAAGTTTTTATCTGTATTTTCAGAGTAAGTTTTTTAAATAGTTAAATCAGGTCACTGAACATTGTTCTACCCAAAAGATTTTTATCACAGGAAGAAGGGCAAAAAAGGACAAAATTGCCATTAGATATAATTACTTTGTTTTTATGGGTTAGCAGTATCCACACACACAAAAGGAAATACTAAGTGAAATGATGGATTTTTATGATGATGAAAACCTATTACACTGTGAGCTACCATGAAGAACTCATTTTCTCTTGAAGAACCATAAGGTATTGTTACTAATCCATGGTACAGTTAAAACCCTCATAAAAAAACAATTATACATTATCTATTACCCCTTTTCCAGACACTGACACTCCTAAAAAAAACACCAACACTTGGATTTATATTAACACAAAGGATACCAATTTTGCAACTGAAGAGGTGGGTTTATATATATGTATAAACAAGAAATATTTAAGTACACCAATACTTTTGTTGCCAGGGTATGAAAATAAATATATTCAATTCATCACACTGCTTGTTTATTCAGAAATCTTCCTGTTTTCCAGAAGATATACTAGAAAGCATCACAGTGTCATGAAGTACCTCACTGCTAAAATTCTCAAACTATTTATCTTTACAGTTAGGAATCAACTCCACATCTTTTGGATGCAATTTATTCACTTCAGTCTTTGCTAGCATTATATAGAAAGAATAATTATCTTCACAAAAATTCTGTGTTCATTATTAATGAACACATAACAATCTTCACATAACTCTGTGTTACTGAAAGTCAGTTTGTCATAGCTACACTAAACCACATCCAAATATCACTGAAGAAGGTCCCAATCCTGATTAGGGACCAAATCCTCATGAAAACTGAAGTTTCTGTTCTATTTAGATCAATTATCAGCAAGTCCACTGACCTTCAAAATGGCCTGACTCAAGCCAAAGTTTAATGCACATTATCAGCAGCAGGAGCTTTCAGCATTTCTTGTAGGATGTGATCAAAAGCAGCTCTGCACAGCTGCCAGACTTCATGACAGTGTCTTGTAACAGCTTAACTTCAGTTCCTCCAATCTCAAAAGAGCCTTTTCTTTGAGAGGAGTTTACCCTAGTTTCATCTGTCATCTGGTTTTTTTTTTTTTTTCATTCTCAAAAAAGGTAGAATAAGATTCCATGAGAAGGTGATTTATTAGGACAGCACAGTGGAGTGGTAGAGTTGAGAAAATCCTGGACAAACTGTAAGATGTATAAAAGGTGTTACTCTGCTGGCAAACTTGTTAATTGGTCTGAGGGGGCAGATGAGGAGAAGACAGCAGGATACTGCCAAAAACTGAACTGAGTGTCAGCCTGATCCTCCTTTGTGTTACAGAGACCCCACAGACCCAAACTTCTGGGTGTGCAATGAGAGTCCTGGGAGAGAACGTACAGAATCATACAGGGAATTGAAAGAGAATCTGGATTTGCCAACTGTGCTGACATGCCAGTTAATACAACCCTGACTGCTCAGTCCTGAGCCATCAAACACACCAGGCTGGATTCCAAGAGATGCACTAACATGGAATACGTGCTTTCACTGTCAGGATAAATCTTACATTCTAACCTTTAAGTCTCAGCACTAAAATATGATCCCAGCCAGTCAGCAAACATGGAGAGAGCTGGTATATTTTAGATGAGGAATAGATTTGGAAAGGTTCTTTGACAGACCTATTCCCCCATAGCCACCCAATGACATTTTAAATCATTCAACTGAACTTTAGCAGAAAAAAAGCCCCCAAAACCCAACCCCTGCCAAAAAGGGTGAAGAGCACAAATAACCACACTTCCCACAAGTACAACCATCATTGTCACTGTCTAAGGTGACAATATGCTTTCTCCAATGTCTGTCATTTACTGACAGACTTTGGGTCATGCACTTAAATCAAGCAGGGCTGCTTAATGAGAACACAACCATCCCCATGTAACTACAGCAGGCAGGATCTTCCCCAAATCCACACCTGCTCCTAGGCCAGGCTGAAGATGAGTGAGGTTTCCATCAAAGGAAGGTGTTTGTGTAACACAATCTTCTGAAGCAGTGCTTAAAGCAAAGAGAGTAGACTCTCATGATTTCAACTTTTCAAGTTTTAAACCAACAGAAATATCTGGTATCAGTTGGCAGGGTTTCAGCTCTGTCATCAGCAGATCTACCTCTGCACTGATGTTGTCTCTATTTCCTTCTCCAGGCTCCAGCTACCCTAGATCTAGTAAGTGCTTAGAGATTAATATTCTTTTTTAGTAAAGTACTACAGAGGAACAAGGCCCAAGGCAGTGATTACAAATATTATTATTTCAGTGGCTGGCTTCTAGCAAAAATCACAGCTCCACTCCTGCTAGAAAAGATTACCTTACTGCCAAGAGGTTCTGCTCCACTTTTTGCAGTGAGGATTCAAGAAGAGGTTTCACCTTTAACCTGATCTGAGATCCCTGAGTTACCAAGAAAATTCATTCAAGTCCAGGAAGAAAGAGTGGGGTAAGACAAATAAAAGCATAAATTCCATCTGAATTCAGAGGCAGAGCTTGAATCAAAAAGTAAGACCAATGTGCATGGGGGGAGGGAGTACAGGTAATTTACTATTGCTGTTGTAAAGTTTATGGAAGTAAAAAAAAATTGCACAATATGCTCTTTTAACTATCTGCACACCCCACACCTGTCTTGCAAACTCAATTTCTGTCATTAATGGTCACTTGAATTAAAAATAAACCTAACCCACACTTTTTTTTTTGGTCAGATGTTACCTTACCTGCTGCTGTATTTTAATTTTAATTAATTAAATTTAATTGCAATTATTCGCCATTGTATAACTTAGATTATTTGATACAAAGCTTCAAAGCTTTGTGTTTCAGATACAGAATTACTTTCCTTCTTTTTAAAACTGAGTTTGCGTGGATTCACTGGGATTAGCATACAGATCAAATATTAGAATAACAATCTGTATTTTAAAATCAGCAATGATAACAAGTGACTTAGAAGACAGCCTACTGAACTGAATCCACATCCTGCTGATTCTTACACCAAAGAGTTTCACTGCAGAGTTAATAAAAGGAATGTCACCAGCAAATAGCACTGAAGTACTGAAAGTGTCTTCAAATGTCTCTCACTAGAACAGAAATGCAGTTTTCAAACATCTCCACACACGTGTAACAGTCACCTGCAGTGAAATTCACTCTGGCAAAGCAGAACTGCTTATGCATTTGATTACTGTGAGAGCACTTCTATGACTAATTCAGGAATGACACAGACCTGTGATAAATCCAAGATGTCTATTTTTAGAACCGTATCAACTTAAAAAACAAAAACCAAGCCTAGCCCTGAAGTCAGGCTTATAATTAGTCCGTGTTCTTTTGCTGGACTTCAAAATGGAAGTGATTTAATCTGTCCTAATACATCCAGCCTGTGTCTCACATGAGACCCTACAGCCTGTGCTCCAGTTCCGCCAGTCAGCAACACCAGAACTGTTACACAGCTTAACTGAAACAGGTCGTGAATGCTGGAATACATAACCACAACAACATAACAACACACCCCGTTTCTCTTTCGCCTCTTTGGGAATGTGAAAGTGAAGCCATTACTTTATCAAACACAAGTAAGTATGACACAGCTCCAAAGGGACAAAAATACATTCCAACGTGCGAACAAACACCAGAGGGGAATTAGTTCCTCTGATAACAGGAGCAGCACAAGGTTTCAGCCACCCAGAATGTGCGAGCTACCGGAAAAACACCAACCCAACTCACCAGTTCAGTGAGCAACTTAATGGGACACCCCAGCCCTGAACACCTCCCCGGACTGCTCAGTCCCCAAGGGGGGCACAGCCGAGGGACCCTGCGGAGAAGGAATCACAGAATCAATTAGGCTGGAAAAGACATCCAAGATCATCGAGTTCGACCTTTGAACAAACACCGCCTTGTCAAGCAGACCATGGCACCGAATGCCACGTCCAGCCTCTCCTCGAACACCTCCAGGAACGGTGACTCCACCAGCTCCCAGGGCAACCCATTCCGATGTCTAATCGCCCCTTCTGTCAATAATTTCCCCCTAATGTTCAACCTACACCTCCCCTGGCGCAGGAAGGGGGAAGGAGCCGAGGCGCCCTTCCTCCCTGTCCGCCGCAGCCACCTGACAGCGCTCCGCTCCGAGAGGACGAGCTAAAAATAATACACACAAAAATAAAACACATCCGGGCCTGCGCCTGCCGGGCCCGGGCCGAGCGAACCAGCACCAGGCCGGGAACCCCGGAGCGGGGCCAGGCCCCAACCCCGCGGCCGCGGGAAGGGCGGGGAGAAGGACAAGCCCTCGGCGCTGCCTCAGGGCCGGAGGAAGGAGGTCACCGCCCGGCCGGGAGGGGAAGGGACACCCCGCGCACCTTCCCCGCACGGCGAGGCCGCCCTCAGCCGCTTCCTCAGCCCGGCCACCCCTCTCGCAGCC
>WBNO01008493.1:248402-364984 GCA_013400575.1 Peucedramus taeniatus | reverse complement strand
GGGGACAGTGCCCGGGCGGAGCGGGGCTCAGAAGAGCCGAGCACAGCCCTGCACGGCAGAGCCGCGGCGGAGCGCGGAGCGGCGACAGCACCGCCGGGCAGCGGGCGGGGCGGCGGCTGGAGTGTGGGTGAGTGCGCCCATCCCTTCGCGGGGCTGCGAGACCGACTAAACCCGGCGGCTCCGGCTTATTCCTTACACCGAGCGGAGCTCCCTGCCGGAGTAGCGGCGGTGCGGAGGAGCCGCTGCCCGTGCGGGGGTCGCCGGCGTTCCCTCGGCGCCGGAGGGAGGGACGGGCTGCGGTGGGAGAGGAGGCGTTCGGGATCAGAGCTGCTCCTCCGATGTGGGATAGCCGGCAGGCAAACCCAGGAGCCCCCTCGGGTGCTCTCTCGGCTGCTGCGAGCGGCCAGGAGAGGGAGGGACGCGCTCTCTCTGCGGCCCCGCGGAGCTCAGCCCGCGCCCCGGCGGAGTTGTGCTCGGCTGGAGGAAGCGTCGCGGTGCCGTGCCCCAGAACCCTCCCGCGGTGTCCCGCGGGTCCCTGCGGCCATCCCGATCCTTCCCAGCCCGCAGCTGGGCTTCCAGAGCCCGCCTGTGAGGGGCTTCTCCCGCCTGTGGCAGCCCCGTCCGGGCGGCTCGCTCGGCGCGCCGCAGACCGTCCGTGCGCCCCAAGTGCTGGCCACTGACAGAACTAAAGTTGGGCATTATTTGTCGGGGTGATTCTGCCCCTAGTAAGCTTTGAGGTTTGAAGTTTCGAATTACGTTGTGGGAAGAGCTCGGCGATTAAAATTTAATATTAATATTAAAGCATCAACTCAGTTCTAGGTTCGATTTTGCGTTTCTGATGTGTCGCTGTTAAGGCTCACTTTTAAAAGATGCTGATCGGGTACTGCCTGGTGTTAAGGCACACGAACTCCCCAATGTGAACATGGGAATGAACAGCTAAAGCATTAAACTTGTCAGGCACTGGCTGTAACTTCCTGCAGAGCTGGTGGCAGGGTGGGAAGAGTTGGATGCCTGTGGGAGCAGAGGGATGTGCAGGTGTCCGTGTGTGTTACCCATCCACATCTCCTCCTCCGGGGTGAGCAAGGGCGCTGGGTGGGGGAAAAACAGGAAAGTTCGAACCTGGATTGTTGCACATTGTTGCACGCGTGAATTTTCTCCTTCCTGCACCGCCGTTTTTTTGTTAATCAGATCGATGGATGATCTCTCACATAGCAAATACTCTACGCGTGCTGGTGTTAAAGGGATGCTTAAAACCTGCAGCAAATAACGTGTATGAGTTTGGTACTGTTAATCACCTTTGAGCTCAGGTTCTTCAGTTTTCCCCTCATTTTTCATATGGTCTGGAATATTACACCCTTCTGTGTAGGGGAGAGGTGTTTACTAAAATGTTGTAGCATAGATTGAGCCAAATGTCTGTTTAATGGTATTTTATCCTTTCAGTGAAATTAGTATGTTTTAAATAAAGCTACAAAGCTGCAGTCGTAGAGCTGCTAAAACTTTAGATAGTTACCTCTTCCATCAATTTTGTGATACTTTTCCAGATTCTGTCAAGTCTTGGTTGGAGTTCTTGTGGTTGGACCATGAGGCTTGGACCAGATTCACACTTTGTTGTTTTACATGCATTGTATTTTTTAGAATTGCTCTGGCTTGGTTGAGTATGATGAGGAATAATTGCCGAGGGAAGGGAGGGAGCAGAAATGATTGATGGTTTTTTTTCTTTAAGGTGTGGGCTGTCTACAGAATTACACAGGGCAGCCTAAGATGTAATACAATGTGAAGGCTTGTGGCAGTGTAAAGTTTTTTGTTAAAGGCAGTCATGAGTTCCAAAATTTGACCTCATGAGACTGTCTATCTTGTATTTTCACATCCTCTAGTCCAGTTTGAGTTGGGATTTTTAAATTTGCTTTGAGTTTGTCTCTTTATCTGCCATTGTCAGGGATTTGCTCACATGTAGATGAAAGTTATTCATGAACGTGTCAGTCATCTCCTTTCATATTCAGGGTGAACACTTCTAGGAGCACTATTGTTGTAATACCTCTCTTGAAATTTATTCTGTTGATGTAAATGTTGTCTTTATGTGTAGCTTAGTTCAGTTTATAACCTTGTGTATCACAGCACGCAGCGATGAAAATGGGTTAGTGCTGGTAGAATCCTTCACAGCAAGATCTGACTGCTCCCCTCTCTTTAAAGGCTTTTGCAACTAATGTTTTACTTCTCAAAATTTCAAATTTGTTTTTTGGGCTGCTCATCATCAGTGAAGACACATTGTTGGCATGCCTAAATACCTTTTAAAATAATTTCTAGCAATTTGCTTTCTGTGTGGGCAATACATTGTTCTGTCTGTGTAAAGCACAGGCTGAATTAATATAGGGTACATCTGTCCTATACTGAGTCTTCAGACTGTCCTTATCTGAATTAAGCTGTGTGTTCAAAATAACGTTAAAAATTGGTGTGTAAGCATGGTTTTCAAAGTTAATGTTTGGTTTTCTGTATTTCATATCGTTTGCATGTCTCTGATACAATATAACGGGCAGATGGTAGGGAAAGATGTCTGTATAGTCAGCTGTAATTAGTGATAAATGTGTCTTTATGAATGTATACATACTTTTATGTATGAAAAAACAGAGTAGTTTAATTTAGGAATCCCTTACAAAATTTGGGGTTTAATTTGTGTCTTCCCAGCATGGTCTTGTGAACTGGATGGCTAAAGATTAACAGAACATAGAGGTGGGGGAAATAACAGACCATGTATTCCTGCAGGAGGAAAGGAAATACTTTCTGAGTCTTGAATTATTGAATTGACAGGAGGACACATTTTCTGTCAACTTTGTGAAATAGATCTGGACATAAAGCTGTATCCACTTCAAGACAAAAAAGTTAATCCCATAGTTCAGTAATAATGGGGACGTTTTTGTGCTTCTTTTCCCTATGTACTTAGCATTTGAAGCAGTACAAAATGACAGGGATGGACAGATGTATTGATCCCATCAAGAATGTGTTTATTTCAGGTGTAAATGCCTTAGTGCAATCACCAGGAAGGTTCTGTTGGAGAAGGTCTGTAGCTATGAAGTAATGTGAGAATGGTTTCTTGCCTGCTTGTGGCTTGGGTAGCTCTCAATAACATCTCGTTTGGTGGCCTTAATGAAGTATCTGTGATAAAGAATTGTTCTTATGTGGTGTGATTAAAATATCAGCTCTAAGGTCGTGTTCTGGTTTGTTTAATACACTTCAAAGCTAATGATTATGAGAACTGCAGACCGTGGCTAATGGGATAAAAGCTGTGTGAGTTATCCATGTCCTTTTTGGGCTTTTGGAGTCATTGCAGAGCAGCTGTAGCTGTGAGATGGGAAAAGAGGAAATTTCTTATTCATACAAGCTAATGAGTTAAATGTGTGTATGGCTTTTGGGTTAATGAGATTTGACCTCGCGTGTTGTAAAGGATTTTTGGTTTAGTTCAGTGTTTAAATATTATGATAATTCTTGAGAAATATTTTTGCAGACCTTGAGGCTCTTCTTTCAGGAAGAATCAATAATGACAAGTAATTTACTGTCTAGAAGAAGAAAGTTATAACAATGTGATTGTATTTAATTTTAACCAACTAGCTTCCAATTTATAGGCTGGCTGTCCTTGCACTAATTTATGAACTTTGTGTACTTCAGCCCCGAAGTCTTTCATCATTACAGCTAAAGAAATAATTGCTTAATAATGCTCTCATTTCCTGCTCTGCTGTGTGAGTCTGACAGCTCCAACCCCGTGATGGCTTGATGGGCCTAATGGACAATCTGCTGCTTCTAGAAAGATCTATTTTATCTGAAGCTGTGCCATATGTGCAGGGAGATGTCAGATGTACAAACCAAGCACTTGTTAGCCAGCAATGATCTCCCCAGACCCTGGAAGAGCTGCAGTTCCCATGCTTTTCTCTTTCCCTGTAATTTTGTCAAGCGTGTTTCTGTGTGTAGGTTTGGGGGGATTTCCTTGTCTCAGAAAAGAGAACTCCCATTTCCTTTTGAACTTTTCTGCACAACACACTAAAGGCTTTGTTTTGCTTTTGCAAAAGTTCTGAGAATTCTGCTCAGATACCACAGAAAGCAAAGGCTTTTTTGCAGTAAGACAAAACGCCCAAACACTGCTCACCAGTTGCATTTTGCATCTGGTACTGTTTGAGCAGCAATTCCATTCCAGCCTCCGTTCTCCTGTGGAAGTTTGGAGTGAGCTGGAGGACATCTACTTTTCACTGTGATTTTTTTTTGTTAAGTGCCCTTGGCATGTCAAGGTAGTGTTAAGAGCGTGGGTACTTTGCCAAAGACAGCTTGTCTGAACTCCTCAGCATCACTCAGCCACTGGAGATTGCCTCCTTCCCTGGCACAGCAGCGAAGTGCCAGGCTTTGGGGACTGTCTCCATGTCTGAGGTGATGTTTGCTGCCCTAGTTTTCCCCATACGTCTCAGTTATGTAAGTTGAAGTTGAAAAGAAAGGTCTAAAGATTTAAGGCATCATTTTTTAATTGGTACACCAAAACTGCCCTTTTCCAATGCTTTTTTTTTTTTTTCCCCACGTTTAAATTAAAGCAGCTCCTGGAGCATTTAATGACTGTGTACTTCACACAGCAATTGGAGTTCACTGAAGCAACTCATGTTTTCTCTCTCAGATATCTTTTTCTCAAAAGAAGCATTTGCTCCAGTTTCTAAACTATTTAAAGTAATTAATCAAAACCTAAGACGACAGGAACAGCTTCTGTAATATCAGGTCTTCAACTTGAGATGAGGTTGATGCAAAGGGAAAGTGCCCAAGTCCCACCAGTGTGTGTAAAGCCTGTAGGTGAATGATGACCTTTTCATCTGCTAAGAGATATGAGAAGTGGGAGGAAGAAGACAGGGGAGCCGAGTTATTTTTACTGTAAATATGTCAGTTTATTGACTTGTTAATTTCAGATTTATTCAAAAAAGCAGGAGGAGGAAACACTAATGTCTGCCAAAAACAAAGTAATTAGTGGGAGTTGAAAGATGTCTAATGACTCTTACAAGTACTAAAGAGGAATAAACTAGTCTCTTATTAAACTGGATATGGACTTTTAAAACACTGTAGTAATTTTATTTTATCTTTAAAACATGTGCAATTGCATATGGTAAATAAAAACCTAAAGTAACATTGTTTATTCACAGTAGCATTACAGGCAGAGGGTGGGATTTTGATTTAATTTTTTTTTTAAAAACCAAAGCTGACTCCACACTTCTAAAATAAGGGTTCAGATAACACTTGAAAAAGCTGATGTTTGAGTTGAAGATGACAGAAGAGTTTTAGATTAATGCTTAATGTGCCTGCTACACCTCCTTGGTCTAGAGTGACAAACAAGATCTTGTTTCATGACTGCATGTGCTATGGAGCAGCTTCTTTTTTCTGTGCCAAGGGACTCTGGTTGTGATTAGTTCAGTCACAGGATTCATCAACACATCTGCTCTCCTGGTTCTGTCTGTCCAAGGGAGCTGTTGGTGGAGATCTGCAGTCTGGGGAGCTGGGATGAAGAGGACAGCAGGGTCTGAGAATCTGGAGCGGGGTGAAAGAGGACAGCAGGGTCTGAGAATCTGGAGTGGGATGAAGAGGGTAGCAGGGTGTGAGAATCTGGAGTGGGATGAAGAGGACAGCAGGGTCTGAGAATCTGGAGCTGGGATGAAGAGGACAGCAGGGTCTGAGAATCTGGAGCTGGGATGAAGAGGACAGCAGGGTCTGAGAATCTGGAGCTGGGAAGAAGAGGGTAGCAGGGTCTGAGAATCTGGAGCTGGGATGAAGAGGAGGATAAGAGGGTCTGAGAATCTGGAGCTGGGATGAAGAGGACAGCATGGTCTGAGAATCTAGGGCTGGGATGAAGAGGGTAGCAGGGTCTGAGAATCTGGAGAGAAGCGAGCCGAGGGTTAGGAAGAGCAACCGTCCAGCAGCTGGAAGTTAAACCTGGGAGATTCAGAGTTGAACCCTTTAATTCAGCACTGCTCTGGTCTGTGGTTGCTGTGATCTCATTTCCATCCTGCAGTAATGCTGAGTTAAGTGTGACAGATAGGGATTATGTGTTGTCCCCAACTGGTGATAGTGAAAGTCTGGGAGGGCTCCTCTGCCTTTGCCTTGGGTCATTCTCTGCATCTGAGCTGGGCCTTCCCTCTTGATCCCCTGGCCTGCTTTATCCTCCTCCTTCCATGTCCAAGCCTGTCCTCAGGGCTCTGCCCTTCCATGCTCTGCTGTGCCCACAGTGCTCTGTGCTCCTGCAGGGTGTGTTCACAAATCCCTGCTGCTTTATCCCCCAAAGGCTCCTGGCTTCTGCCACCACCACAAGGACACAGAACGGTGTTTGTGATGCTTTGTGGCTGTAATTGTTCCTGTTTGCTCTTCCTGGAGTCCTGTCCTGTGCACGCCTGGCTGCAGCTCCCCAGTGCACTGTCCCTTGTGTGCTCACTGCAGGCACCAGCTCTGCTTGCTCTGAGTTGGCTGCAGGACAGGGAGGATTCGTCCTCCCCACATCTCTGAGGCACAGGGAATGTCCTGGTGTCACCAAACCCCATGGGGGTTTTGGAGCTGTGGGAGTCTCCACTCGCTCAGGAGCTACTTGGCATCATCTGTAGCTGACAGTTCCCATCTGTTTTTCCTACCATGCCTCTTTTAAGATACTAAAGAAAGCAGGAAATTAGATATAGGGGAAGATACTAAGGAAAACAAATATCAGAAAAAAAGCAAGCAGAAATATTTAATTACAGGGGATATGGAGCAGCAGGGCATATAAGATACCCATGACAGTGAGTAAGAATCAAATTGACTGTAAGTAGATCTATTTTGAGGGGATGATATGCATGAAGCAAAAAATGCCATTAGTAGTTTATCATATAGAAGGAATGTGAGGGAGGAAAATGTGCATGCAATATTAAAACATGGTGCACTTGTGGATTTGACATAACAGATAGCAGGTCCCCATATATGAAGTGACAGCAAAATACCCTTTAGCTGCAAGGGGACAAGCTTTCACTCAGTCCCAATGCAGACAAGTTCTTGAAGTGATGGAAACATATTTCCCAAGAAGAACATGAGGACATCTCGTATTTGGAAGCAGAGAAAATCAGCAGAAATTCAAATCTGCATCTAAGATTTGTTACAAGGAGCTGGGTCTCATAAGGACCTTTGTTACCTTTAGTGAAAGCCCTGTGGACACAGAGGTATGAAAAGGTGTTCCCAATATTTGTCATCTCAGCATTGGCAGAGACTAATTAAATTGATTTGCACCATCCTCTCCTAATCCTTATCCATGTCACTGTCCTATCTTGGAGTTATTGCTTAATTCCTTAGGAAGTGTAGGGCTTTGGAAGAATCCCTGGAAATATTGCTGAAGCACTGAGAAAGCAAGGACAAAATTAATTTTTTGCTTTCAAATGCTCTAGGATTATCCCAGAAGCTCAGAGAAGGTAACACCCATGGAAGGATAGTTTTAAGGGAAGAAGGTAAAAAAAATCCTTGTTTTTAGATGTTTTGGTAGTGGACAAGTCACTTAATCTTTACTTAACCTACATTTCTCCAGTACAAAATGAAAACAGACTCTTCGTACTTATAATGGCTGTGAAGCATCTGGGGTTAATTTGTTAAAGGTAAGGGTTTATTTGACTGTGATTTAATACTTTTAACAACCTCAGTCCATAGAAGCCATGTAAGCACCTAGCTGGGCATCTCATTCATCAGGCTTGGTGATCCTTGCTGGCTCAGAGCAGCTTGGTATAGATTTTTAGAGACACTGGATCGTTCCTATTACCTACTTGAAGGATAAATTGCAACATTTATCATGGCATTCCCATTTTTATTTTGTAAATCTTTCAATACCGTGATTGAAGAACACTTTGAAAGCCAATAAGTGCAAATCCCAGATATTGTTGGAATTGTAAGGGTATTTTGCACCATCCTGATCAAAGTAACAAATAGCATCAATGGACTTGCACAACACATAAATGTTATGTATTTTCAAGGAGGCCATTAGAACACAGCATTCATTTGGAAAATATTTGGAATAATAACCTATCATTCACTCATAGAAAATTTCAGTGTTGAGTTGCGTTTAAGTCAAGAAAATACTTGATATCCTTTAGAAACAAGAAATTGTGCCATCACTGAAGCCTTGCAAGGATGTGCTGAGGCAGGAAGCAGCATATTAATGTGAAATTTCCATCTTTTTCACGCTTAAATGGAGCAGATCTAAAGTCAGTTCATTCAACAAAATGGCAATTTGGATCTATTTTACAGAGCTCACTTGAGGCAATGTGCTCTTGCTAGTTCACTTTAAATGTGGATTCTGAGACTGTGGAAGATTTTTGCATATTTCGATTGCCATCACTTCTGTTTGCTCACATTTTACCTGCTTGACTAGAAAAATAAAGTTTTCCTGGGTATCTTTTGGCATATACAAAATCTAGTTAATTAAGACATGCTATACTTTCTCCCCAGAGTCAAAGTATAATGTTCAGCTGGCCGACTTGCATGAATAATCCATCACTGTGAATCATTAATTTAGAAGACAAGCTATGGTAATTGATGTCTTTATGCAAGCTATGGAAATGCTTAGGGAAATTGCTTATTTTTTTCTCGTTAGTTCCTTTTTTTTTTTTTTTTATTTGCTTTGGAATATTTCTAGGCCTGAGTAGTGTGGATTCTGAAATGGATTCACCTGAGATTAAGGTTCCTGTGGGTATTGGGATCTCTTTCTTGGATTTGTGTAAAAATCTGAATATTTTTCATCTGAAAAACTGTTAAAAACATAAAACTTAACCTTCAGCTAATCTTGTGTGCATACATTGGATGAACCACTTTAAGTTTTGGAAGTTTCTAGGGAAAGGAGCTGGCATGGTGGTCTTAGCAGTGGCTTTAATGTGGTAAAAATGCTTTAAAAATTCCTGTCATAATTTGGTGATGCAAAGAGGGAATGCAAGCACTACCTACTGGGTAAGTTGGTATTTAGACCTTCCTGTATTACCCAGCATGGTTTTAATCAAACTAAGCATATAGAAGGCTGATGATGTGTATGTTGTTTTGGAATGTATGTATGTTTTGTTGGAATATGTACATTTGAAGATAAATTATCACATAATTCACAAAGCCAAACTATATGCTACATTATACTGTAACCATTATGTCTCTGTGGCATGAAACGTTACACATTTTGTTTTCTTGCTGGGAATTTCTTCACTTTCACTCATAATTGAAATATGAGGGTTTGCTACCAATTTACAATTATTTTGTCTGCTTTCAGAACAAGGAAGAGGCAGTTGGTTGGTATTGAATGGGAGCCAAGAGCTTGGTGACATTTCAAAAGTGGGATATCAAAAACCTATATATGACTTAAAGCACATATATATTATGTAATAATGTCATACATGCAAAATACAAAGTCTTCCCATTGATGCTAATGGGATTTGGACTATAACTACATAGTACTATGATGATTTTTATTCCATTAAGGAAACTCCCTAAATATTTGTGTGTTCTGTAGCTGAAATGCAAAGTGGACCATTTCTACAGATAGATTTAAAATTCTGAAAATGAGCAGGGAGCAGGCAGGCTTATTTTGTGGTTTTTTGGTTTGGTTTTTTTTTTCTTTTTTTTTATCCTTGAATATTTATTTCCCATTTAGGCATCTAACTAGAGCCTTATTTGATCTCATGTGCTTGGCTGCTCCTGTTTGTTCCCAGCTGAGCCCTGATGTGCTGCACTTTGAGAAATCCAGCCCTGAATTTTGACATTGCACACAGGAGCAAAAAGAGAACATGTTCCCAATAAATTCGCATTTGAGCTGAATTCAAATAGGTTTTGCTGTTTGGGTTCAGTTTCATAAGGTAGGAGAGGTGAAATGCTGCTGATAGCTTCAGTTATTGAAAAATGGTAATCACAACTTTCATAAAGTGAGATAAGCCATGTTTATTAATGCTTTCTGTGGCCATAGAGTGACTTGGCCCTGGGACATTAAATGCCTAAATGGGTTGTGTAATTAGCTTTTTTCCACTTAGGGATCAAGCAGCTAAACACACAACATTTTCTGAGCAGCTCAAATTATTTTTGTCGTATTGGTTTAAGCCAAGGGAAAATAATTCTGATTTTTCAGTTTTTTAAAATAAAGTCAGAGCTGCACAGTGCACAGAACTGAGATCCTGAGAAGGTCTCTATGCCAGCCATAAAACTCCTAAACCTGGGATGATTTCTGTGTTCCCACCCTGACACAGAACAGAGATTTGAACCATACTGGCCTGCTTGGGCCAAGAATTCCAAAATCATTGAACCAAACCATGGCATGTAGTGGCTATGGGCAGAGAACTTCCCCAGGCAGCCTTTTCCAGAGCTTTCTTGTGTTTGCCAGCAAAGTTCTATTGTTTGAGCCTGATGTATTGTTACTACAGTTTGAAATTCAGTTTGTCCCATCCTCTGTGTATACACAATCAGAACAATATTTTAATGCCTTTTTTTCTTCTCCCTCCATGATTGTTATCAAAGAGAGGGACTGAAATAAAACATCCCCAAACTGGCCAAGTTTGAGCTTTTAAATCCGTATTAATTTCATACTTGGCTACCTTAACTGGCATCATTGTTAGTGCAATTAAAAAATAAACACCCACCCTAAAGAATTTGCAGCCAGACTGTGTCACACTCAATCCTAGGGGAAAATTCCTTAGGCATAGGGAATACTCCTAGTTTTTGAAAGGCACTGCTTGAGTGCCTGCCAAATGTAAGCTCTTTTCCCCACAGTAAGCACCTTGACCTCTTTGACAGTATCATCAACCAAATAAATACACTGCAAAATCCCCAGTTTGATCAGGACATTACAGGGGAATATTTCTAGTCTGGATTTCTGGATAAAGTAATCTCAACAGTTCCTGGAGGGAGCGAATGGGGAGTTGCCAGTGTCAAATAGGAGGTAAATATTTCTCTCCCTGAAACAATTCAGCAAAAAGACCTCTGAAAATCTGAGCAACCTGAGGACTTTGAGGTAGTTAAGCTCTAATTTTGTAATGTCATGGTTTGACTCTTTCTGTATAAGATAGGTTAAATGAGTAGGACCTTTAAAATGAGAACAGGGAAATGTTTGTTTAATAAGGCCCCAGTAAAGATTTTTTCTCTAATGCAAACTCACTGAATGGGAGTGCAAAAGTGTTTGAGGTTAGGGATCAGCTGTGGCCACTCAGGCTTGTAATTACAGCTGTGATAAGTGTGTCTTCAAGTCTTGCTGTACTAAGAGTTTTCTTAATCCATTATTTTACTTGGCCTTTCATTGCTCCTCCTAGTACATTGTAACAATTCCTGAAAACTTCTGAATCATGGGAAAACAAGTGTTAAGCTATTAATTTCTGGCTCTATAGAGACATAAACTTGAGTCTTGCCTGGGCAAGTGCATGGCCGTGTCTGACATCACTGATACTGTATTTGGGAGCCACGGTGAGCACACAAATATCACAGCTCTGTGTGGTGAAGACTGGGCTGTTTAAAGTCAATCTTTTTAATGTAGCATTGAGGGGGAAAGTGTAGTGAACTTCTGGTCCATTATTAGCAGCCTTGGTTACTGTGGGCTTTGGGAACTGGAAAAGAGGTGGCTCCTGGTGAAGGCTGAATGTCTTCTGCTCTTGGCTTCCCTGTATTTTATGGAAACAAGCACTGATGTCTCAGCTGGTTGCTCTTTAAGTGCAGAAATTCACGCCACTGAATTTCCCACAGGTTTGGACACTTGATCCAGTGGAGCTGCTGTCACCTCTACACAGGCACTTCACTGCTTCAAACAACAAAACTCAGTGTAGTTCTTCACTTCAAGGTAGTACAATTCTATACATTCTGCCCTGTATGGATTTGAACAAAGAAGAAATAAACCTGAAAGAAACTTTAGGTGGATGATTCCATGCTCTGAAGGGGGCCAGCTGTAATTTTAGTGTCTCGTGTGTCCCAGTGATAAACTTTGAGGCAGAGGTGGCTGTGCTGCACAGTCCATAAGGTGCCCAGCTGATCTCTGTGTGCTGTCTCAAGGATGAGCAGAGTCCTGGTGCTGTGAGAGATGAGCTGTTGCCCATTTACACCTGGGGATGTGTTTGGATCCAGTGGAATAACTGTCCTGTGGTGACTAACTAAAAAAATGTGTGTAATTTGGGCACTGCTTCTCATCCAGCTGCACCAGCTCTAGGAGGTCTGTGTGAGGCAAGGCATTCTGCCTGCTTCTTTCCTAATGAGTTTGGTGCTGAGGCAGATTGACTGAAAATTAAAATATTTTTTCTTCTGTGACCATATTGATGGAACTGCTTGGCACAAACTGGGTCTGAATTCCTTGCTTTGAGGGCAGCTGTCCACCTTGCCTATTTGACAACTTAATTTAGACATAAAAATCAGATAGCCCATGAAAAGCTTGAAAATTGGGATCTTTTATATAGGCACAAGAATTCAGGTTAACCTACTTAGTTTTGAAAGACACGCTAATTAAAAAGATTAACCTCATTTTAAGTAAGTGTGCATGTTACCCACAAATGGAAAATACTGGATGCACATGAATCATAGCTTGTCATACAAAAGCTGGGAGTAGTGTCAGAGTCTTTCTAGCACAAGGTGGAATTAATATGAACTTGCCATAAGAAAACATCTGAGACTTGCTGGAAAAGAGGCAGTTTGGTTTGGGGAGGGGAGACAATGAGGTTTCAACCTTCAGTTTTCATTCTGGGTGTTGGAAATGATTCAGTTCCTTTCTTTAAGATATTGTAGTTTTCAAATTATTAAAATCTGAATAGAAAACAAAACCAAAACAAAACCACCCGACCAAAAAAAAAACCCCAGACATGCTCTGAGCAGCACAGCACGAGCATGTTCCTGGAGCCTCAGGGAGGGTGTGTAGATGTGAGCCAGCAGAGCACAGCACAAGTGGTCTGTTCCCCCAGTGCTTTGTGATTGCTCTTGTTCATGGGAATCGCTGCAGCATTTACAGTCAGGTCTAACATGATGCAAACTCCTCTGTGTGGGAGAATAAGCAGGATTAAGACAAATTCAGCTCCCTGCATGTGGTGTTTAAATGGCTCATCATGGAGTGGGTACTTGGAACAGCGTCAGTTCCCATAAACACAAACCAATGAGGCTTGAACAGTGAGCACAGAAGTGAGCTCCAAGGCCAGATTCCACCTTCCAGGCACAGCTTGAGTGCTGGACTCTGAACTGAGCTGTTTTGTCCACGGTGGGCCAAGAGTGATGTTTCAATAGCCACAAGCCTCCAAGGCCGGGATAAATTAAACTATCGGAACAAAAATGCGAATATTTTATTCCCCCCAGTAAAACAAGGCTTGTTTTTTGCCTCTGACTAAAAAGACTATTTGGTGGTTGTGCATCTTCTGTTGTGGATAAGATGCCTGAACAGCAGGAAGTAGTTTTTCCTCCCTGCCTTTCTGTTTCTAACTTTCCAGTTTATCCCTTAAAGCTGCTGTTGTTCCAGATATTCTCTCAGAACAATTTGGAAACACAAGCAGGGCACCCAGCTTACTTCTTGTTTTCATGCCCTGCCAGCTCTCCCAGTTGGAACAGCATGAGGCTGCTACTGTCCCATTTATTGGCTTTTGGGTTTTTTGCCTTGAGTTGGTAAGTTCATGGATGGTTGTGAGGAAACAAGAGGGAGGAAGGACATGAATGATGATGTGGAGATAAAAGCATGAGGATTTTAGTGGCAGTTCTGGCCATTGTGCCATACTGGGTGGTTCACTCCTCCTGTCTAATCTGACTTGTCTGTCTTGGTGTCTGGAGTCTTGTCTGTAATGGGCAGATGTCTTGGTTGCTTGCTTTTTTTAGATATTTGCAGAGCTGCTCTCAAGTGCAAGCAATATAAAACCAGAGTTGTGGAGTTGTAGAAACCATGGAGATAAGAGAGACAATTGAGAATATTTGAGAATATATGAAAAATACCAGCAAAGTAAATAGCAGGGATTTTGAGGCCTGAGAGGCAAGTATTGGAACTGGCTTTAGGATGGGAGGAAAGAAGAGTTTAATTTTCTTCTCCATGTGGAATTCCCATGCTTCTCACTCCTTTGGGAAGGTCAGCAATCAACATCCTTCAGATCAAAAAGAAATTCTTATGGAATGCCTTGTTGAGGTTTTCCACTGTGAAAAATACAGAGTGAAAAAATCCTGCTACTGGCTGAATTTGGCATTGAGATCATTCTGTAGTTTTTAGAAAAAAAGTCTGTACTTTGTAACAGATGTTATTCTGCTATGTTAGAGAAATATTTGGAGAGGCTTAATGCTGAATTTTCCCTTCAGTCACTGATTTTGCTGAAATGTCCTTGCTCAGTGACTCCATTTTGCTGGTTCAGAACTGAACCCCCTCTGAGTGACTTTTCTTTCTCACCCTTTTGTCTCTGAAGACTTTGTGCTAGACCAGCTTTTAGAGCCTTTTCCATTCTCATTTTGTGCCTCAGCCGTGGCTCTGCTGGTCGGGCTGGGCGCAATTGCCAGGACATCTCTTTCAGCTGGTTTAAACCTGGGCTTTCCTAGGCCCTGCCTGGCTCCTGGCCATGCCAGGACAGCTCTGTCAGCTGGTGGCCACATCCTGGGCACTGGTGCCAGGGCTGCTGGGGGCTGAGCACTGGGCTGGTGCTGCTCTCAGCACTGGGGCTGTCAGGACTGGCTCTCTGAGGGGTGCAGCTGCTCCCAGGAGTGCTTAGGGCTGGCTGGAGGCTCAGCAGTGCCTGCTGCAATCCTGAGTTTGCCTGGAGAAGGGGAGCATGCAGCAGAGAAGCATTGGAGGGAGCGGTGTCTGTGCATTATAAACAGCGGTAATGACGAATTGCTGCTGGTAATTAATCAGGCTATAACATCTACTTTGAATGCTGGGGTTAATTGTTTTGGGTTTTTTTTTATAAAGCAATCTCTGCCTTATTACTGTACTGTAAGAAAGTAATTCTGATCTCAGAAGTGTTAACAGAAGTGAATAATAACTCTCCTGGCGAGAGGGACGTTACCTAAATGTAAATGGAGCCCAGCGTTGATTGCAAGGCTGCAGCCAATATTATTTTGTAGGAAAACAAGCTGGTTTGTATGTCACACTTGCTTTCAGTTCATGCACTGACAGACTCCTCTTCTGAAATCCTGATGCATTTTAATTAACTTTCTTCATCATCTTGACATAGCTATACCATAGCCTGATCTCTTTTCTTCTGAAGTCCTTGTGAAGCGAACTGGACAAGGTAAGGAAGAATTAACTTCCACTTTGATCTTTTGAAATGGTGTTTCACACTGTGTACTTTTTCTATTTAGTTATTCTGGGATGATTTAAAGATTGTCATTATTCATTGTGTTTTGTTAAGGCTATTTGGAAACTTTCCTGAGTTGGTTGATGGGCTTTTAAAAGACATTCAGCAAAGTCTCCTCCAGAGATGCACAATTTCTAGGTACTTCTCCTGCAGTGTTCCCTATTCCTACCACCCTAAGTAGTGAAGGGTTCCTGTTCTGTTTTTGTTTCTCCTTAATTAGTTGTGTCTTTTAGTCCTCCTACTTTGGAAGGTTTAAAATTGGCTGTGAGAGCTTGTATAATGCCAGGCAAAGTACACAGACTAATGTAATGTATCTGAAGTGACTCCATGTATAAATAGGGAGTTGCAAGAAAAATGCTTGAAACACTGCATTCCAAACCCACTTGCTGTAAATGCTTCCACAGGATGTATTAATATATTTTGGTGCTGCTGAAGCTGTAATATCATCATGCATTACAGCAATATCTGTGACATAAGTGACAGCTTTCATCACTTATAAAACTACGCTCCAGTACATGCAGGGATCTCGCCTTTAGACTCCAACTGCAGTGATTGCATCTGGCAGTTGCATATGGTGAAACTTAGCTACTGCCCTTTTAATTAAATTATGGTGGGAGCTTGATGATCAGCTGAGTTTCACAGGAAAATAACAGAAATGGGACTTACTGCAAGTAAGGAAATTTGTGGTACGTGCAAGAGCAGGCAAGAAGTTGTTCTTGTGTCTAAAATAACTGATTGCAGTGTTCTATCTCTGCTGCTTCTGATGGAAAGAGACTATTACAGAATTAGATCTTACCCTTCCTTTCCCAGATAGCCCTAAGGAAATCTGAGGGAGGAAAAGGAATGCTGCTGTCTCATTTGGGGTATCTTCCCTGGATAGTTGCACCCTGAGTGGAGTACTGCATTGGCCTTTTCACTGAAAAGAAATTGCAGAGGTAGAACGTGCCAGAATTGGTTCTGGAGAGCCTCTGAGAGCCACCTTCCCCTCCTGTGTCTGGGCATTGTCCCTTCTTCCAGCAGTCAGATCAACATCTTCACCACCAGACCAATGTACCTGAGAGACCCCATTCAGGGAGCTGTGCAGGACTGGCAGCCCTCACTGGGGCAGAAATGGGTGGTGGAACCACCAAAACCAAACAGACTGTGCCTAACTAAGATGTTCCTGTGGAACTTGCCAGGTAAACCCCCTTTTGGTCTGCTGGAAGCAGATCCTGTGTAGTATTTCAATCTCAAGCTTGAAGCTCTCCCCAGTCATGCTGTGTTGACTTTCTCAGATGAGCCACAGGCACACCCCCAGTTCTGAACCTTTTAGAATCCC
This sequence comes from Peucedramus taeniatus, assembly GCA_013400575.1. NCBI lineage: Eukaryota > Metazoa > Chordata > Aves > Passeriformes > Fringillidae > Peucedramus > Peucedramus taeniatus. Next base: position 348,394 of record WBNO01008493.1, on the reverse strand, counting down.
CAAGTTCCATAATGCCTCAGTTTTTTTCCCTTCACAGAGCTTGTGGGTTTTGTGTTTTCTTATTTATAGCTCTTACTTTGTGGGGCACACTAGAGCTGTCAAAAATAAGGCATTCTGCCAAAGTATTTCTAAAAATTTGTTTCTCCTAGACAGGAGAAACAAACAGAGAAATTGCACACGAGTCCTCCCAATTGCAGGCCTTAGAGCAGTAGATTTGGAAACAAGACCACCTTTTTTAATTGTCTAGACATGTATTTAGATGTTCGCTTCGGGCTATTCAAATTTAAGTATTTTGGACATGGCTTCTCAGCATCTCTTTTTATTTTTTAATTAGAGCTGAGGGAATATGCTTGAGGAAGTGCAATTAAGACAACTTTGGCTTGCATAATTGCCTCAGCAGGTTAGTGAGTCAGTGCCAAGCTCCATGAAAGTTTAAAAACATTTGGGATTCAATGGAAAAAAATTGTCAATATGAAATTTTTCAGTGTAGCATTTGCCTTTCAGGTTTTCTCAATGCTCCTGGTGCCATGGGGTCATTTGAAAAACAGAAATAAAGAATCCTGAAGGGCATGACTTGGCTGTGTGTTGGAGAGCAAGGTTTTAGTGAGATCCAAGCACATCTTTTGGAATGACTGTTCCTTCTCTTAGTCACTCTATACTGGAGGTTTAAGTGGCCCTCTATTTCCTATATCATTATTGTGCTGCTCTCTAATGAAATTAACCTCAAGGTTTCCTGCTCCAGAAGGCAATGACACCATAATTGACAGATGGTGATAAAATCCCTTAACTTATTAATAAATGTTTGTGCAGATTGAGATGGAGATGTCATTGCACTGAGACAAACTGATTCCAACAAGCTCCGTGGTTCCACATGTGTCTGTAGAATCTCTGCTTGACAAGGTCAGATGCTCACATAGGCTAAGGGTAAACATTTTTTAGGGAGAAACATTTTTTGCAGCACAGAAAATGTGAGTACATCCCCTAACATGAAGGAGCTGGCTAAATGGAGCACATGTCACAGCGAGCAGTGATGTGCCTGCCTGCTGTCCAAGGAGTGCAGGATTTCCCAGGCTTGTCACCACTTCCAGGGACTGCACTGCTGATACCCAAAGTACTTTGTAGATCCTTCCTGTGCTGCCTGCACTGTCCTCAACAGCCAGCTGGTTATCTATTCAGTTGTAGCTTGAAGCAATTAATGGCTATTTAGTTCTTTTCCCATTTCCTTGGCTGTATTCTGCAGGTTCTAAGCAGTAGCACCTCCTGAACTGTGTCTCAGGTGCTGTGAGGGTTGGTGTTTGATTTGCTGCTCTCGCCTCCAGGCAGGCTCTGTGTGCAGCCCCACGTGTGAGCACATCCCAGTGAGCTGGGTGAGCACTGCTGGCTCTGGGCTCCCCAGCAGGATGTTTGATCCCTTGCACTGCTGGCCCCTGGACACCTGCCTCTTGTCCTGGTTGGAGAAAAGAAATTATTTCTCAGGTGGAGCCAGCTCAGGTTTGAGCTTTATTTTGCAATCCTTGTGCTGGAGGGAGAGAGGGGCTGAGTGCTGGGGAGGAAAAGGAGATGAACACAGTGAGCAGCTGATGGGAGCAGGTGCCACATTACTTCTGTGGGGGCTTGCTGTGGTAAAACCACAATGTTCTGGAAGTGAGAATGCCTTTGCTCCAGAAGTGCTGGCTGGAGGTGCAATTTTTTGCCCAATCTTCAAATAAAAACCCGACAGGTTGCATTGGACAAAGCAGAAGGGACTGAAAAGGCCATTCTTGTGTTGTTCTGCAGTGGATCAGGTGGGTTTGTAAGCAGCTTGAGGTTTGTGGTAGCAGCCACATTCCCCTGTTGTTGTAGGGCCTGAGGCAATCCTGAACTAGCTGGGAACAAATCTTGGACATCACTGGGAGCCTCCTGTGCACTTCCTTCAGGGTAGCCATGACAACCATTCCTGGTCTGGGGAGCAGCTGAGGATCTCACCGGCTGCTCCTGCATCCCCCGTGCTGGGCTGGGGCTCAGGGGGTTCTTTGTGAGGGGAAGTTGGGTTCATTGTCCAAGCTGTGTTCATTTTCTGAGCTGTTATTGTTAGGTGATGCCTATCTCTGTTTATTGGCAGATGTGATTACCAAAAGAAATCATTCAGAGTAAAGGTGCCTGCAGCAATTGTCATAATTTACCAAGTGGCAAAGCAGTAGTGGATGAATTTCACCAAACTTGCATCCTTCCATGGTTCACCTGCCACAAGCATGACACTGTTGTGGTTGGGTTTGGGGGGAAGGAGAATCCCCCAGCTCCTGCCTGGATCCACAGTGGGTTTTTCCCCTGACCCAGCAGGTCTTGTTCCCTGAGCAAACCCGTCTGTTGCTTTATCAAATTGTTCTGCCAGACTTCTGTCTGCTCCTGCAGCTGCTCTTTACAGGAGACAATGTAATCAGTGCTGTTACCACGCTTGTTTTCCTCACAGGGTTTTTTTTTAACACACTGATCAGGAATCAGCAGTTTTTCTCATTTGTACTTCCCACACCTTTGGTGTTTAACTTGCAGGTAGCCAAGAGTAATATTGAAGGCAACTAATCTTAGTTTAGTCTCTGTGTGCTCAGGAACCAAGGCAATGTATCACAGCTTTATTTTGTTGGTTTTTAAAGCCATAAATTAGTTTCTTTATAAAACCCTCTGTAAAGGTGTAAAAGAAAAGGAAATTATAACCCATTTTTTCAACCTGTCTGACAAGTACAAGGCACTAGAATTCAACCCTTAATTGAATTTTTGGCACCTTCCTACGCCGAGTCCAGGTCTCGCTGTTTCAGAATTCGTGGTACCTCATGTCTGTGAACTCAGTTGGAGTTTGTTGATAGGATATCTCAAAATATCTCAGCTTCCAGAGAGCGCCTGCCCCTTTTGCATTTTACTGGAACCGAATAGTTCAGGGTTTGTGGGTGTGAGGGGGCGAATTTGTTCTGCTTCCTCTTAGTCATCCCAGCCTTATGCTGGGGAAAGGCAGGAGCTGGAGAAGCAGTCCTGTATTTATCAGATGAATGTTTTTCTTCAGACATCACAAGGATGGGTGTCCCCTGTGCCCATGCACAGGAGCACATCTGGGCAGGCGAGCAGCAGCCTTGAGCTGGTTGTGGCCACTTGGGCTGAATTTTGGGGCTGGTGATATCTTTCCAGGTGTTTTCTGAAATGCTGAATGAAAAAGTTTCCTGGGAAGTGAACCAGGTGTGACCTCAGTGCCAGTACCTGCTGAAGGATGGATATCTGGAATCTTGTTGGTTTTGGTCTTCCGTCGCTGCTTTTTTTCCCCTGAGAACAGTAGCAAGCCAGAACGAAACTGATACAATCTGACAAACCTCTGTAGCAAGTGAGGATTTGTGATACACAACTGTTTTTTTAAGGAGAGGCTGTGGCAGGAAGAGTTTGCACTGATTCATTGATTGCCTGGTAGGAGAGAGGTGTTCATGCATCAATTGATGAAATCAAACAAAACTCAGAATCTGCCTGACACACCCTCAAATGAGAAGTTCATACCTTTGGCCTTAATAACTGTATGGCTGAGGAGTGAAAGCATTTTTAACAGCTTTTTTTATTCTTATATTTAGCCAGTGAAAGCAAAATGTGCACAGTAACATTTGAAACTGATGATTGTTGATTTTTAAACGTTGTTCAGTGGGGACATTGACTCCTTTCCCACTGCTGCAGGATTATTTAACCAGATTGCATTGATGCAGATCAGCAGTGACAGACTGTACTGGGGATGTCTGAGGAAGACAGAAAAGACTGAGTAAAATTTTGATGATACTCCCAGGGACTGTTTAAGTTCCTGGATGTGCATTACATAATGTTCAGCTTCATTTCCTTCACTTGAAGTGTGTTTGTGAGTAGAGTCCAGGCAATTCAAAGATGCTCTCAGTGCTGCTGCAGTGACAATCCAGGGTGCCCTGGGCTCTGACTGGAGGGAGATGCTGAGAAGATGCTGCACCAGAATCAGCCCCAGCTCTTGGTCAGATCCAGCCCTCCTGCCTGAGGAAGCACAGACCCCAAAGTAATCCAGCCTGCAGTGAGGCAGGATCAGAGGAGCAGGAACTGCTCTGGCTGGAATGATAATTAAGAGCTGGATTCCCAGTTGTCAGCAGAGCAGGGTGAGCCTGAGCCAGAAGTGTGAGAGGAATTGAACTGGGGAATTTGCCACGGACGTTTCCCATTAGGTGGATGAGATGAGACCATTTTCACACTGGCTGGCAAGGATTGATCTGTGGTGTTTTACAGCCTCCTCCCCACTGACCAGCACCCACAGATCTTTAGTTTGCTTTAAAGCATCTTCCCTTGCACTGGACTCATTCATTTATTTTTGTATTTTCACTTTGGAGAGCACTGCCAGCCAAGGAGCTGATAAATTCTCTGCCTGTATCCCTGTGCTCATTCCTGCCTCCCTATCTTCCTTTCCCCTTGGGGTCTGTATGGGGAACTTCACTGTGAACTTTATTAGAAAACCTCTCTAGACTAAAATTATGTGGAAGGGCAGGGGAGGAAATCTAAGTTGTTTGGGTTTAATTCATTCCAACTGGGAACTTCTATTCTGCACAGTTCAGCCTCTTGTGTTGCCATCAGTGGGATTTGGCTTGTAGTTAAAGACATAAGTTTGGTACTTTGTCTTGTTAAGAGCATTTCAGTATAAATTTTATTTGTCTCCATCTATGTACTTACTCTATTTTCTGTCCAACTAAATAATGAAAAGTAATACAACTTAATTATTTCACATGAGGAGCTTTTGGTGAGTGGTCACGAAGAAATATGATTTTGATTTGTATATAATGTTGGGGTTCCAGCATTGTCTAATATCAAGTATTTTATTACCTTTCAGACAGTCTGACCTGCATGTTAAACACTTAATTAAGATGTATAAATTTCTCCCCTCCTTCCCCTATGCAATTATTTAAGCCTGTCTGGCAGTGGTACATAGGACAGAGATCAGTGATGGAGTGCTGAGTAGCTGCCTCTGCAACTGCAAGGCTGGGGAACTTCCCTTTTTGAAAATTGCAGATTATTTCACATCTGTTTTAACCATGTCAGGTCTCCAAGTGAGCTCAAGCTGCTCTTGATCCAGGAGTGGAAAGCTTCAGCTCTCTGTGTAATTGCATCCACACTGAGCTGCACAACTTGTTTGTATAGATTAGGGTGGGAGAGCTCCCAAATTTGGGCTCATCCTTAACAAAAGCAAGATGAGCTCCTGCTTATCTATTTCCTGAGTGCTGTTTTTGGTGCCACTATAGACCTGTGGGATGGAGCTTTGTTAAGCTTTTCTTGCCTTGTGCAGCTTTTAGGATAAGAGAATAATACCTGGGCTCAGTCTATCATGGTGATGTGCTGGCTGAAGTCTTATGTAACTCTGGCAGAGGCATGCTCCAGGGCTTTTAAATAAAGAAATCTACAATGCCCATGATCACAGAGAAATCCAGTTATTTTCTACAACAGAAACCTTAATATCCTTAAGTCAATAATTTATAAATGGGTAGGTTAAAAAAAATGTACTGCTGTTAAGCAGTGGTTGGGGAAGTTTGTGGTGTGTTGATAATGTTTGGGGTTATAAATAGTGTCTCAGTGTTTCTGAAATAAATAATGATGGTCAGACTGGTGTTTTGCACTGGGCAGCAGTGGAGTGCTGGGTAGTTCTGTCAGTGCACTGGAACATGCAGGCAGAAGGATTAAAGCTGGTGCTTTTGGCTTCTATGACTGTTCTGTGCTGTTCCTAAATAGAATAAGAGCCTTCAGTGGACATTTTTGCTATCTTACTAAGAATCAGAGGAAGATTGATCAAGTAATCCACAGAAGTGAAGTGATGCCACCATAGATAATTTATTGGAAATTTAGGAAGGGGAATATTTCTTACATATGTGGAAAGAACCATGGGAAAGGAGATGAGGGCAGGGGAGAGGCAAGGCTCTCCTTTTCCCCTGAACCATGTGGGATTGCTGCACTGGCTCATCTCTTCCATTTTCTGAGTTCAGGACTGAACAAAAGCCTGATGGAGGCTGGGGGACAGGAGGAATCTTAACTAGGGCTGGCACCAGTGGCTGCCAAGGCACGTGTGTGTACCCTGTTGTTCTTTGTATTTTCTCAGCTATAAAATGCGAGTAATAACACTTAAATTATGGATCATTCAGCGCCGTGTGAGTGAATTAGATAATGCTACATAGGCCTTTGAAGATGAAATGCAGAATATAAATGTTGTATAAAGCTCACTTTGTGTGGTGTCTATAAAACCTGGTACTGCAGCCCCAGGATTGCTGGGAAGCATAAGGAGAGGCACTTGGGCTGGCTGCATGCAAATTGATTCTGTGGAGCAGCAGCATTCACACAAATCTGGGCTGTGCCGACGAGCCCTGCAGCCTGGCACAACAACTTGTAAACACTTGTGGATAAAGCTCTGAGCCTTGTCCTGTCCAACCCCCTGCTTCAGGAGGATTTGCTCTGCTGTGTCTTGGAGACAGAGTGGCAGAGGGAAGGAATTGAAACGGGAGCTCTGGTGGTTGCTGTTTCTCACCCAAGGCTTGCAGCAGCTGTGGGTCGCGTGCCAAGGTAGCACGGAGTTTAAAGGGAAATAAAATTGGAAGGATGAAGTTACACATTCCCTGCTCCAGGAGCTGGAATTCTACTATCAGTAGTTGTGTGTGGTGAGCTAAACTGGGGTAGAGTGAGAACTGTTGCTTACCCCAGAGCATTTCAGCAAAGCTTGGGGGATGGATTAGTCAGAAGCATCAGTGCTAAAACCCTTTTTTAAATTTAGTTTCCTCCTTGTTCCCACTGTTGGATCTTTCTCACTGTACAGTACCTTTGTCCTCCAAGCGGGGGTTGACTCCCAGCTAGCAGAGCTACCCAGCTTCCCACTGTAATTTACTAACAAAAGGGGGGTTATTTGCTAACTAAGGCATGATTGATTTTTTTTTTTTCCCTTCAAAGAATTTTTGGCTGCTTGCCACGTGTTTTGGGACTGAGCAACATCACGGAACAGTAACTTTGTCACTGGTGTCAGTGAGCTCTCTCACGGTGTTTGAAACAGTTTTACCTGTTGGGGCTTTGAGTGGCTTAGATAAAAAAGTTCAATCTTACTAGAAGGTCAAATGAAAGAAATAGCAGATTTCTGGGTCTTCTTGGTGGAGAAGTGCAGAAACACAAAGCAGTTCCAGGTCAGCACTGCTAAACAGCCACAGTTCCAAAGGGAACTAGGGAAGGGATTGCTGTCTTTGGGGTCTTTTTCTGTGGAAGCCATGTGTGTTTTGTTGAAGATTTCACAAACATACCATTACATAAGGGAGGAGGTTATTTTTGTGTGAAAATACATCATTACTTCTCTTTTAATAGTGTCTCCTCCAAGTAACTGCTTTGTACATTGAACTCTAGGGATTTTCTTCCCCCACAGATTTAAGATTAAGAAGTTGACTACTCTCCATTCTCTCAAGCTGAATTTTATGTTACCCAACAATCTTATTTTGTCTCAAATTTCTCTTGCAGACCTTAAAATCTCACGACATGTATTTCCTTGGACTGCTGTCTTTGCTTGCTTTGCAAAGCGAAGCCTTCAAGACCAATTTTCCTGATGAAACCATTGCTGAGCTCTCTGTGAATGTTTACAACCAGCTGCGAGCCACCAGGGAGGATGAGAACATCCTGTTCTCCCCTCTGAGCATTGCCATAGCCATGGGCATGGTGGAGCTGGGAGCCCATGGAACCACCTTGAAGGAAATCCGACATTCCCTGGGGTTTGACGGCTTGAAAAATGGTGAGGCCTTTTCATCATGTCTTACTTTTTGTCTTAGGCAAACAGGAGCAAGGGTGAGAACAGCCTGCTGGTGTCCATGGGTTGTTAATCACTGGATTTTTTGGTGTCCTTGATGGCCTGAGCAGGCTCAAACCTGTGGGTTCTGCAGGAGCTGAGAGATGCTGACATAAAACCCTTCAACAGTTGCAGCTCATCTTGGTTTCTGCTGCAAAATAAATTTGCCCTCTCGAGAAAGAGAAGATTTTTAGGAACATCCTTTTGAGGGATTATAGTGAAAGTTGGTAAGGAAAGCAGTAGTTTCAGCAAAATTGCTTCCATTGATATCCAAGGAACTGCTTTGAAACCTGAATGAAATTTCTTACTCATGCAATGTGCTGGACTTCGGAGTCTTCAGTGAAAGGATCTTGGGGAGGAATTTCTGAACAGAGACATCAAACTGTGTTTGTCAGAGCCACTGCAGAGTGATGCCTCTCTGTGGAGGCTGCAGCACCCATTGAGTTCTACATTTTGTCTCTAAAACAATAGTCAGTTATCCCTTAGCTGTGGTGGAGGGAGTTGTGCAGTTGATTTTTTTCTGGGCTGCTCACTATTCTGGGATATGAGTGGCATTCAGTGAAAGTGTTCCCATGATTTCTGCTTGAAATACATCACTGCCATCAGTTTTAGGGTTTATTTTGTTGGGTTTTAAATTAAAAATTTCACCTTCAGGCATATGATGCAGCTTCCTCTTTTAAAACAGACTGCTTTAATCCTGTTCAGGATTCCTCATTACCCACCAAGGATTCTGTACTGCCCCACCAAGGATCCTGGGAAATTCTAGACATGCTTTTGACATAGAAGAGGCTGTGCAGGTCCTTAGTTTCAAGATTTGAAGTTCATTTTTCCTTAAAAAACTGGCATTTGGGATGGAACAAAAGTTCTGTTAAGAATTTGTGGTGGCAAACTTAGAAATGAGACCTGTAAGAAGAATTTTTTTTAATTGCTCTTTTGGTGTAGAAAGGCTTTCCATTGATAGCTTTGCTTCTGGTGGGACCCAAATGTCTCATTAATTAGACTAATTATAGCTAGTAGAAAAAACAGGCTCTAAGCAATATGATCTTGGAGATTATTCCTTCAGATCTGAAGGTGTGTGTAGGTTTAGAAACAAGTTTGTTTAAAAAAGATGACTTTCCTTCGCATAAAACATTTTGGTGAATTTTCAGCAGAGAAGCCATGGAATAATTTTCCTTTCTGAACCACTGAAGCTGTTTTTCCCTTCCCCAGGTGAAGAGTTTGCCTTCCTGAAGGAGCTTTCTGACATGGCAACTGCTGAAGAAAGTCACTACGTGCTGGACATCGCCAACTCCCTCTATGTACAGAATGGGTTCCATGTCAGTGACAAATTCCTGCAGCTGGTGAAAAAATACTTTAAAGCTGAAGTAGAGAATGTAGATTTCAGCCAAAGTGCAGCTGTTGCTACTCAGATCAATAAATGGGTGGAGAATCACACAAATAGTAAGTGCATGTGATCCTTTTGTGTACTTCCTGCAGGAAGTGTTGCAGCTTCCAAACTTGTGATGTTGGGTTGGTGCTTTGGCTTTTATCTCTTCTGTCTGAGACTTAAGTGTCTCCTCCCAGGAGAAGAATTCTAGTATTTCTATTTTTTCCTGTGTAGGAATGATCTGTCAAGAGTAATATTAGTCATTGTTAATCATGTGGCATCTATTTGAATATTTGTTATCTGGTCTTACCATCTGTAACATTCATTGAATGAGACTGTTTTAATGGTAGGCATTTTAATAGTATTTTTAATTATTTAAAAAAAATAAGCATTATTGCTAATGGCAGAAAAGTTGTCTGCAGAGGGGTTATTAGCTTGTGCTTTGGATGTGTGGAGTATCACTCCTCCTCTGAGGAGCTCATACTCACAAGGTACTGAGAAATAGGATAGTGGGGAATAAAAAGATAATTTTGAACCACAAAATCAGAGTGTGTAATGTAATATTTTGCAGTGTGAGGAAACGAGATAGCATGTTGAGAGGGTAGTTGATTTTAGGAACGCTGTCAACAGTTTCACAACACAAATTTGCAGCAGGGGAGTTAAGCACAAAATTACTGTTGTAAATATGCACATTGAGAGCTGCAGGATGCTGGCTTGGCTTGGCAGCTCCCAGAGGGGTGGCATTTCCTGGATCCGTGCACAGTCCCAATATCTGGAGTCTCCTGGTGTAGGGATCAAAGCATGTTCTCATTCTGGTTCCTCTGGCCCACTCTGAAGGTTGATATTTTGAGAATAATTCACGGGGGTCTGGCTCTGACACAGTTTACCACTGGGAATTTGAAGGGATTGGAATCACCTGGAAGGAATTAACACATCCCCATGAAGTCTGAGCACTTAAGAATCCATAATGCTTTATGGAAAAGCACAGCTCCAAAGTGGAAAAGCACCTTCTGTAATGCTTTTATTCCCTTTTGAAAATGTTCTGGTTTGTTCTGAGGGAACACAGCAGCCATTCTGTTCCTAACAAACTGCCCTTTCTCTCAGGCTGCAGGAATAGCTGGGTGGAAGTGATGCAGCAGATTGCAGAGGGTTTCCATGGATGTGCTGTCTGTCAGAGGGAAAAGGAAAAGCAGGGTCCACCAGGGCAACTGGGAGGCTCTTGGTGTCAGGATGGGATGGTTCCAGTCCCTCAGCTGGTCCCTGCCCCTCCATCTCCTTCTCTGATTTCCCCCTGAGGAAAGGGGCACAGCACAGGCAGGTTTCAGTTCCAGCCTGTTCAGTGTGTTGGGAAGCTGGGAGCAGCAAACAGAACCATCAAAGGTTCCTCTGGGCAGGAAAATTCTTAACATTTCATTAATGTATTAACAAGATGTGGATGAAAAAAACATAAAGAAATATAAGTACCAAATAGAAATCTGGAAATGTTTCCCTTCTTAGTTTCCCTTTTGTTTTTTTTTCTCCCAACTCCAAGTGAGTATTGGTCACACCTCCCTCCTTACAACATTCGAGATAAAATGAAGTGCAAACAGCAACCCGGAAGAAATCCAGCCCTGTGATACACAAATTTCACACCAGTTAGTCAGGATCATATGCTCCAGAAAGCAGAATTAATTTGTTTTTTAAACCATGGATTAAGGAGTAATAATCAGATGGAGGAATGTGTTTATTTTAACACTTTGCATTGCAATGTCAGCTAAAAATAGAAGTGAGCAAGAAAGCAATCTGAAGGAGGCTGTAATTCCTGAAGAACAGTGACAGATCTGGTCAGTGCACCCATTTTACCAAACTGGGAATGGTTTTGGTGAAATCAAGGCGTTTGAGATGAGCTACAGCAGGTACCAGACTGCATTCTGATGTAAATGACTTATTCAGGAGTAGGAGCAAAGCAGCTGCCATGCTCAGCTGCTGTACCTCCCATGAATAGAGCAGATGCTATATGGTTTTCCTCTTTTGCTTTTCAAGAGCTAATGCCACTGGAACAAATGCTGGGAATTTATGTGGATTTTTGCTGCTTAGTCCTAGCTTTGAATTCAACAGAAGATCACTGAAGCTCCTGCAGAACTGGCCCAGGTGAAGCTGCAATGGGTGCACTTAGCTCCTTTAAATCAAGCACCCATTTAAGTGCTTCTTTGGATTGGAACCAAAGTTTTTACAAGTTCTGACCTTAAGATGAATGTGCTGGACTGTTTCATAGCAGCAGGGTAAACATTCCAAATGTGACCCTTTCTCCACGTGGCTTCCTTGTAGGGTTTATTTAGTAGTGATCAAGAAACAGTTGCCTAACACGTCCTTGGTGGAAGGGTTTACACACCTACACTGTAATTTAGGTTTACAAAACACTGGCACTTTAATTGGGGATTTAATGAAACATCTGAATTGGAAATTACATGTTAACACTGCTTTTTATTTTCTTGCATTTTTCAAGCTGCCTTAAGTTTGGATTTAGTGCTCACTTTGACATGCAGACTGACAGCTGGGTTTCTTTTTAGGCATGATCAAAGATTTTGTGTCTTCAAGAGACTTTGGTGCTCTAACTCATTTGGCTCTCATCAATGCCATCTACTTTAAAGGCAACTGGAAGTCACAGTTCAGGCCTGAAAATACCAGAACTTTTTCTTTCACTAAAGATGATGAAAGTGAAGTGCAAATTCCAATGATGTACCAACAGGGAGAGTTCTACTACGGTGAGTTAGACCTTTAGCAATTTAGAGCTACTAAATCTTCACTTAATGGGTTTGTTGCAGTAATAACCATTTGTATTGTTGTCTCTTCTCCCACCTAGAATTTTTAATGTGCTGTTTGCCCAAAGAAGGGACTCAGAGTTTGGTTTTTTTCCCTAATGTGTGTATTACAACTGGTAGCAACATTTATAATGATGTGCTTGGTGCCACAGAATGGATTTTAGAATGTTTATCCATTGGATTTAAGCTCTTTGCAATTCTTGAGCTAGTCCTGCTTATCACAAAAATATTTTTCTTGTGCTGTGCTAAACATTCAAATGAGTAATGTTTGCTCTTTACTGTTGGACTGGTATAATAGAGGTTCTTTGAACTGCAGAGCTAATGATCATTTTTAGTTGGAGCTTGAGCTCCAAGTGGGTTCTAAAATGTCTGGCAGCATTTTGCTCAATCTCATCACTGAAAAATCCTCTCTCCTGAATAAAAAACTCTGCCCATTTCACTGAAAGTCTCAGCAGCCTTAAAATTTAGGCTCTTCTCTGTCTAACCACTGAAAGTTATGTCCCAGAACTGTGATTATTTACAAACAGTGTGATAGCTTGAGCTTGTGTTCTTTAAGAAATCAAATGTAAGCCTCAAATTCTGTGATGAAGAAACCAATTTTATATAAAATTTATGTAGACTAAAGAGAGTCATCTTTAGTTCCAGTCTCTAGTAAATACTGCCTAGGATTAGTCCTATTTAAACTAAAGACAAAAGAAAATAGTTCTAACAGGGCCTCTGTTGTTTTCCTCTTCTAGGAGAGTTCAGTGATGGCTCCAACGAAGCAGGAGGGATCTACCAGGTCCTGGAAATCCCCTATGAGGGGGATGAGATCAGCATGATGATTGTCCTTTCCAGGCAGGAGGTTCCCCTGGCCACACTGGAGCCCCTGGTCAAGGCCTCCTTGATTAATGAATGGGCTAACTCTGTGAAGAAGCAAAAAGTGGAAGTGTATTTGCCAAGGTGAGAGCTTGGAAGGGGGAATTGCATCCTCATTGATGGAGGAGCAGAGTAGGGAACACTTGGAACTGCCCTGCTCAAGCCTGGAGTGATGCAGCAGCCACAGGAGGGTGGCTTTGGCAGCAGGGCCTGGGGATGCAGTGCAGAGTGAGGATTATTTCAGCAGTTACATCCTTTTCAGTGGAGAGCTCTCCAGAAAGGAAAGTTCCCTCATCAGGAGTACATCCACCCAGAATGATGCTCAGAGTAGTGCAGAACTCATTATGGATGAGTTCCATTTAGACAGGAGCCACAGAAATATTGGAAGTCTGAACTACCAAATGTTTCATTTAGGTGCTAATTAGGTTTCTGTGTGTTGCTATTTTCAGAAGTTCTAGTGGTGTGTGTCTGTGCAGATACAAATGGTTGAGTGTTGAGGGGTAATTCCAGTCAATTTTGGGTTGTTTTTTTTCCCAGCTGTAAGAAGTGCTGCTTTTTCTCCTTAGAGCAGCAAAGAATAACAAGACATCAGTACCAGAAGGGCTGAAATTTGTGTCAGTGCATTTGCAGACACAGGCTGTGTGCTCAGGGCAGATTTGCCCACATGCACCATTAGGATCTTTCCTGGAATCCTGCTTCATCCACCTTCAGATATTTCTCATGCCTGTGCTCTGCCTGGCTTGGTAGCAGGGTTGTTTACTACTAAATGTCACTAATAATGTACAGCTGGATCACACTGTCCTTCAAGTGATTCATGATGATTTCATGGAAGTGTTTATGGAACAATAGAGCCCATCTCTGAAAGGAATCACTTCCACTTCTTCTATTTTTGTGGCACTGTGCAGTGGGTACGTGGCTGCAGAAAAAATAAACTCAAGTGAATCCTTAAATCATTAAAACAGTCCTTTGATTTCAGGTGACTTGGAGGTCTGAGCTTGTTCCATTTCACAGGTTCAGGCTCCCTGCAGTCCATCAGCTCCCTTCCAAAGCAGGGCCCACTGTCCAGGAGCTGAGCACAATAAACAAGGCCAGCCAGGATAAATTAGGTTGAGATGGACTGGTGCTGTCAGCATGCCCTGATCCCAAATTGAGATGGAATCCACTTCTCTGTAGAGCTTAAAGGCAGAGTGCTGAGGGTCCAGCAGCATTTTGGGGCTGGTTTTCACTCCCCATAGTAGGAGTTTCTCTCTGATTTTAAGCCCCAGTTCCTTTGAAGAAGTGGGAAGAGCAGCAAAGAGCTGCACTGCAGGTGTTATACAGATTGAACCTGATGCACTCTGTTCCTGGGATTTGTTTCTTGTTTGTTTTCTCTTGGAGCTTCAGGCCCCAGAGGCCTCAGAAAATCCACTCAGACACATGGGAGGGGATTCTTCTCTTAGGCTGCTTTTCCTGCAAGCTTGGGCAAACCTAGGTGTGAATGAGAAGAGAAATCTGAGGATTCTTTCATCCTTCAGCTTTCCTTCTGTACCTGGGACAGCAGCCTGAGCACCAAGTGCTGAGGTTGGGCATCCTCTCTCCAAGAACTTCTGGAGTGGGAGATCCACAGCAGATTGAGATCCTCCACTGATTATGGAGAAAATCTGTAAAAACCAGTTTCTATCTTGAAGTATCTTGGGTATCTAAACATGAATGTCACTGAAAACATAATTAATTATCTTTATCACTTGGATTCAGTTTTTGTTGGTGGTTTGGGGTTTTGTTTGCAGGGACTCCAGGGTTCTCTGGAGCCACGTTCTCACATGGGAATTTGAGGCCTGGGGTTTGTGTGATCATAAAATGTCCTTATTTATTCTGCCCTCAGGCTGCTTGGTTCTTATCCAAGAGCCTCAAAGAATGGGATAAGCACCTGCAAATTCAGGCTGTACAGAGGTAAACCAGGTAGAAACACATGCTAATCACCTTCAGTGTTTTCAGATTACAGAAGATAAATGTCCTGAGCCTGGAATTGTGTAGGAATTCTGCAGTCTCCTTACAAACAAATCCAGAAATTAATTGCATGCTCCCAAGGTGTTGGATTTCCATTAGGGATTCAGAGGTGATCTACAGGATTTTGTCAATGCTCTAAATAAACACTTCATAAATATTTGATGCTGTGACTCAGAAAGGCATGTTATGAAATGTGGCCTCCAGGCTCTGTCCACTGAGAAATTGAAAGCAGCAGTGGAATAAAATTAAATTTTTATATCTTGAGAGATGCTATCCAATTATAAAGTGAACATTTTTTAAACTTATACATTTGTAATGGGACTGAATGACTTGCCAAAGCAGAGTTAATCACAACTTTGCAATTTCTGTCTGCATTATCTGTGTGCAAATGAAATTGTGTATTATTCCTCTTAATGGCAAAGGAGAGATTTGTACAGAATGGTTAAATTATACTTCCTCATTTTCATTTCCAAATCATTGTTTCCAGCTTAACCCAGACTAAAATTATCAACATTTTAATCCACTTTTTGCATAGGAGTGAAACAGACCATGAATCTAATTTACAAAGCTGTCTCTCCAACATAAATTACTTGAAGAGCATGGGAGGAACTGGTACCTAATAGTGGTGCTACACGTTGCAGATCCCCTCTTAAGGATTGTTCCAGTGTGCCCAAATCTCTGCAACAACTTTCTTGCTTTCTTTGTGCATTTAAAATAGCTTTGAAATCTTTAGATGGTGCCAAAATGATAAGTGGTGTTAGCTGAAGGTTGTTTTCTTTAAAAGAAAAAACAGCAAGCACTAAAACCACCCCACAAAACCCAATAAAAATCCAAACCAAAATGAAAAAAAAATCCTTGAGCTTTCTGGTTTTTACTTTTTAACCTGCTGTCTCAAGTCCCCTTTTAATGAGGAGTGGGCCAGTTCTTATTGTCTTTGAGATCCAACCACAAAAGAGGCACAAAACTGCCCTGGAACACATTCCCACCCAACTCCTGCACATTCAGCCCTGGAAGGAAGGATCTTCCCAGAGAAAAACCTGCTTTGCTTCCCCTGCCTAGAGCAGCTGAATGGGGCTTTTTTTTTTTTTTTTGCCTGGTTTTGCTGTTAGTGGAGTTTTTTGCTGTCTTGCTTGTTTGTTTTCAGAGTATTAAATCCTGGATGCTGCTCCTGGCACCTGGGGACAAGCTGGCTGAAATTCCAGCCAGGATGCTGGAACTGATAGCAGCTGGCAGCTTGGCACTGGAGCCTGGGTGCCAACAGTGCCTCAGTCCCCAGGGCCTGTTCTCCAAGTGACGCCTCAANTGGATCCATGGAGGAGATCCTTTGAATCAATCCCTGCTTTATTCTGGAACTCTGTCCAGCCTCTGTTCTAGGGCAGCCTGCACAAGGCATCACAAGCAGAAATATTGGTGTCAGGCACTGCAGCCATTCCTCTGTTTGCCTCTCCTTCTGCAGGATTTCATCCCTTAGAACCAATCTGAAAACCTGGAATTTTGTTGCTTAGGCTCACTCAGAACCCTCAGGAATTTTTGAAATGATGGCATTAGGGATGAATCACTCCAGGCTGCAGTTCCCTTCTCCTGGAGGAGTAGACCCTGTACCTTCATCCTCCTTGGCTCTTGAGCACCTAAAAATCACAGAAAATTCAGTGTTTTAAGGGTTGCATGACAGAAGATGAACACATTTTTTCTTTCTTAAGAGGCTGTAAAGTAGAAGAAGGATGGCCTGATGTGGAATGCTAATGCTTAACTACAGAATGTCAGTGACATAAATGCATCACTTTATTCTAATGCTTATGCAAGTTTTAAGTTTCATTAAAATGTCCTGATTCTCTGCTAAAATCCCCAGAGACTTGCTGGTTTCTCTACCTAATCTTCTCTTCAGTGTCTGTTTCTCAGATTTCCCTTAGTGGTTTTAAAGCTCTCAGTTGCTACAATTCCATGATTTTTGATACTGAAGTCTTTAAATCAGTTTTTCAGAGTATTTTTAGCATCAGGAGCATCTAAAAGACTGTGGAGGGAATCAAAAATGACCACCTGGTTCATGATTTGCAGCAAACAGTGCAAATAACCAAGTGTCAGGGGTAGTATTGTGGAGCTCAACATTCCCAAAGTCTGGGAAATGAGCTGGAGTGGCATTTCTGTGCTCCAGGTTGTCAGTTTGGATTTTGGATACCATCCTCACTGTCTGTGAGGAGTGCACAGAAATCCATATCTGACTGAGGAGTAACTCCTGCTGAGTGTTTATGTCGAACTGCAGAGCCTGAAATTAAACTTCAGAGAGTGGAAGCTGCCCTGTTACTTTTGAGAAAAGGCTGGTCCTGATGTCAGCTGAAATATTGGAAATCTCATTAATAATTGATCTGTGACTCTCCCTGCTTTTCAGAGCATGTGGGGAAAGAGGGGAGATCTCTTTGGAGTGGGGCTTTACCACAAGACTCCAAGAAGGGAAGTAATGAAGTTTATTTTTGTAAAGGGATCATTTGATATTTGTACAGCTGCTGTGGTATCTTTGCTCTGTTTTGTTGCTCATAAAAAGCAGGAACTCACCTCTGTAGATGCTGGGCAGCCCCATACTCATCCACCTGCTCAGGATTTGCCTTTCCAGAGCTTCCAGGCAGGGATGGAGCCTCCATCTCCAGTGGCTGCTGCTGTCCTTCCCCCAGGCATTCTTTAGCATTACAACCCATCTGCTTTCCCTCTCCTCAGATCCCTGCTCAGTGAGTCTTTCCAGGTTTATCTTTTCCCTGAACCTCTCCCAGGCCTCTCCTTGCTCAGTGAGCAGGAGCATCCTGTGCCAGAGCTGCTTTCTGGGTCACTTGCATCTCTGAGCAGATGTGTGTTTGCTGTCTAATGGTCCAGAGACCTAAACCACCTGATTTCCATTTCTGTCTTACTCTAATACTCTGCACTTGGAAAAAGATGCTTTTTTGCAGTTATTTTTTTTATTTTTGCCTCAAAGTTTGCTTTCCATGCAGACTTTACTTGCTGCTTTCTTATCCTGATATTCCTTACAATTTTGACACTGCTGGCTCCTACCTAAATTGTGTTGAAATCTTGATGCATTTAATATTGGGATGCAATAAAAACCACAAAGGAAAACAGACAGCTCCAAAACTTTTATAAAATGCATTATAACATTGATTTGCATTCTCTGTAAAGTAGGTACAGTTGGAAGTGGTTTTCAAAACATTTTAGTGTAAATATAATATAGAAGGAAATAGTTCTGAGTTTATTTTCTGTGGAATTCTTTAATGTGCAGAGACAGGACCTCTGGACTGGACTGTACTAACTCTAGCATTGGGAATCATGTATCAATTAATATTTTTTTGGGTTTTTACCAATGTCTCTGAAGTAGTTGTGGACATGTTTTACGAGTGTGTTATGAGAGTCAAAGTGGTTTTAGTTTTAGAGCCTAAAGGTCAGGGAAATTTGATTTAATTAACAATTTGTAGACTTGTTACCACAGTAACTGATGTAGAATCTGCCAGAACACCATGAGAAGCTTCTTCAGCACTTGAATTTTTGTTGGTCTTTCTGAATCTTTTGAGAACTTGCAAGGCAATAAAACCACAAGAATCAGTTCTGTGTTTTCATTCCATGCATGCCCTGGAATTGGTCTGGACAGAGTGCATGAGCACTGCTGATGCCACCAGTGATTTATCAGTGCTGAGCTATCTCCAGATCTTATTTTAAGTCCTAAAATTATTCTCTGGATAATGATAATTCTGGATGATATCCATTCCACCCCAGATTTTTGGCTTCTAGTGGCATTTCTAAGTTCATTATGAAAGTAGATTATGTACTGGATTTTTTTTCAGGTTTATGTAAGTGAGGAAGATCTACTTGACTCTTATCCAGCTCTGTTTGATGTCCAGATGATTCTTTTTCAAGCTGCCAAGGCTGATGCATGCCAAGGTGTTGGACATCTCAGCTCTTCATCAGCTGTGCCCTGCCCACAGCTCTGGGCCAGCCTTGCACTAGAAAAGAACATGTTGTTCTTCCATGGAGCTGGGGAGCTCAATCCCAAAAAAGGAGATTGCCCAGAAGCACATTTATTTGGTTCTAGCTCTTCAGTGCTCCATCACCAAGGATTGAGCTGTGTGTGACTCAGTGGCTGCAGGAACCAGAGCAGCCTCCTACAGACCTTGCTTTGTGTTGGGCACTTCCTGCCAGCACATTGTAAATCACTGATGATTCCTTGGTCATTCTGCAGAGCACCCAGAGCTCACCCCTCACAGGGATTACAGTCACTCTCCTGTGGCAGCCTGTAGAAATCTGGTATTTTCTGCCTGGGGCTGCCATTACTAATATTTTTCTGCCATATTCCTGTGTTTCTCCAGCTGTACAGTCTCGGTCTGGCCACACATAAAGAGCTTTTTTTTTTGTTTTACTAACACCAGGCATAGCTTTTACAATGTTTGAAAATCAGCTTGTAAATGGAACAAGCTTTTGCTTGTTTTCCACTATCCCAGGTTGCCCAAAATGTTGCCCTCAGGACAGATCTCAGTTTGTCCTTCCAGCACAGTAACCCAGCCTAGAACAGGACTTTTGCCAGGTTATACTCAGTGCATTTACACTAACAACTATTTGCTTTTCCCTGCTCTTTACTCACAATCAAAACCCAATTACAATTGTGCCACCACACTAATTAGAAGCTGAATCAGCAATGCTTTATATTCATATTCATAGCTGGTCTTTCTTATAATATCAAAGTAAAAATGGAGTATATATCTTACTCCTCCTTTGCCAGCAGCTCTCTGGGAAGTTCTGCTGTCCTTTGCCTCATTTGATATTCTGTTCTGGTATCTGCACAATTAAATTCAGGTTTTAGAGAAAACCTCTTGTGTAAAAAGTAAGCATTTCCATTAGCTGCTGCATAATTTTGCTCTGCAGTTTTATGGGCAGGGGGCTGCACATACCATTAGCATATTTTTGATTGCTTCTGTATTAGGAAAAATCCAGCTGTGAATAAACTCATTTGTTTATAAGCATTTTTGGAAGGTGTCACCAGCACCAGATCTCCTACTTTGCATTATTTATCTTGGTGTTTTCACCTAGAAAATTTAATCTTCTAATAACAGTGAGTAGTGCTTACATTTGGCTTTTTGTAATGTTCTCTTCCATTCTCCAGGTTCACAGTAGAACAAGAAATTGATCTGAAGGATGTCTGGAGAGGTCTGGGAATTACAGAGCTGTTCAGCAGCAGTGCTGACCTCACTGCCATGTCTGGTAAGAACTTCTTGTCTTGTCTCTCAAGGCAGATGAGGAAATATATTTTTCACCTGGGAAAGTTCACTCTGAGTGTTTCAGAACTGGGTCTCATTAGAGATGGAGACAAAGTGTGATCCCCTGCAAGAGGCAGATGCAGATTGGAGCAGTGCATGGCTGCAGTGCTGGGTGGGATTCACACCCCAGGGGGGTCACTCTGTGTCTCCAGTGCTCTTTGTTCCCAGCATGAGGAGCATTGAGCTGTTGCACAATTAATTCCTCTCCCCAGATACCTGGAAGCAGCTCGGGCAGGAAGAGTTTGGAGATAAAAGCAATTTAGTCACCTGCATTCAACAGAAGTTGAAATACCCAATACCTATAAAAAATCCATGTGGAAGTGAGATATTTATGCTTTTAATACCTCCTAAAGCTGTTATGGAATCACAGCATGGTTAGGATTGACAGAGACCTTAAAGAACCTCTCATTCCACCCCCTGCCATGGGCAGGGACATCTTCCACTCTCTTGGGTTGCCCCAAGCCCTGTCCAGCCTGGCCTTGGACACTTCCAGGGATGGGGCAGCCACAGTTTCTCTGTATTGAAGTGGCACCTGTGTGATTTTTGGGGTTTTTTAGCTCCTTGTGTTACTCCCCAGCCATCCAGGCAGGTGGGACATCCCTGTTCTCCATTCTCTGACCCTGGCACAGTCACACCTCTGTGCCTTAATAAAGCAAACCTTCCTCCCTCATTCACAGAGGAATGTTTGTGATGTTCACAGCCTTTCATTTTTGCTAAGTTTGAAATATTCTTTATAGTGTATCATGTAGCTTATTCCTCTGGTTTTCCACCTTCACTTTCCCAGTGAAACTGAGGAAAAGCTGGCTTTAGCTAATATGAAAAGAGTTGAAATAAAAGAAAAACCCCTTTTTCAAAGAAATAGCATTTTTCTGAAGAAAAACACCTTCAATTTCTCTGCCAACTGAAAGAAAAGTCAGCTTCCCTCTAAATTCTGGTCTATTTATAGGAAATTATTTACTTGAGAAAAAGCTCCAAGGAGAATGGAAAATGCACAGGGAAGCAAAAAGGCAGCACCTGGCTTTTATTTAGTTCCATGTAAAACTCATTTATCTATCAGGGACATCTACTTATCAAGAGGTTGGCACAAAGAATCACGTGCTTGTGTCTCAATCCATGTGACTGATGATTTATTTAAAGTTTTGTATTTCTGACAATTGTACTGTACAAAATCAAAACACCATGTTCTGCATGACTGAATTAACTCCTGGGCCATTTAAAGATACTTGTTATATAAGTATAGAGCAGTGTATAGAGAAAATTCATGAGTTTTACTGTAGCTTTCCTGCTTTTCACTGGAAATAGGTTGTTCCACCTGGGCATGAAAAGGTTATTTGTAAATTAAGAATGGAAAAATGGTTTTGAAGTAATGTCTTTAGTGAAAACCCCACAGTTGATGCTGTCTAAATGAAGTTCTAAGTAATTAAAATACAGAATACTTTCCTTCTTCCTAATTCTCATCATTTAAAATATGGATGGAGGAAGGGAAAATAAGTCATGAAGACAAATTGTTTAAAGCTAAAAAAGTCAGTTAAAAAAAAAAGTCAGTTAAAGCTGACTTTTACACACCTAAATGGGACATCAGGTAGCAGGGAGATGGAAGTTGGAAGTTTATGTGCATCTCAGGGTCACCCCTCTGGAAAATCTGGCACTTCATGAGGCCTTAAATGCAGATATTTCAACAAAATCTTCAACTGGATACTTAAGATATAAATCAAATTAAATCTAAAGAGATTTTTGAGACATTTGGTTGCATTTACAAATCCTCTGTCCTGTTGCTCTGGCATTGCTGCCAGGGAAAGTCTCCTGCAATTTCAGCAGCAACCCAAATCCTGTCATCAGCTGCAGGCAGATTGGTGAGCTCAGCAAAATTCTCTGTGGCTTTAGTGGATATAAACCACATTGCAGGATTATTTTTCAATGTTCAGAATTTTTTGCTGTTTCCCCTCAATCTGCAAAATGGACCCAGAAGGACCAGCTTTGCTTTCTGGTATGTCTGGGTTCTGAGCAGCCAAAGGGAGAGCATTAATCCAGCTGCACTCTGCAAATGTTGCTCCCTGGCAGAAATTAGGTTCTTTGACATTACCACAGGTGAGTAGGAGGACATTCCTGTTGGGCTGTCAGCTCTCCTCCACTCTGATTCTCACTTTCAGAAAAGACTTTGACAGTATTTACTTGCATCTGGTTCCATCAGGTGTCCAAAATAATCTTGAAACAACCTCTGCTATTTGAGATGTTATCGTTGTGATTTTATCATATCACATAAATTTGCTGCTTGAGTGTTTTAACACCACTGAAGACTTAGCACTGAACTAATTTCAGTGCTAAAACTCCCCTTCTCCTTCAAATGGTTATAATATTTCTGGCTGTTTTATAGAGCCTTAAAGCAGCTGCTTTTAATGCAAGGTGATCTGGGTGACAGTGAGCAATGAAGGGATCTCAGTGACTTCCTTCCACAATATGAAGTAGTTAGAAGAGCATCAGTCCAGTAAATAACTCTTGGAAGTCTTGACTGACATCCATATAATTTTTCTGGGACAGCCTAAGCAAGAAGAGCCAATAAACCCACATGATATTTTTTTAAAATGAGATTTGCAGAGCAGCCAGTTGGCAGCTGAGTGGGAGTTTGCAGACATATGGAGATAGTGACAAATGGAGTGTGGTGCCAGCAGAGTCGTGTTCATTAGGGGGCAGCTCCAGCTCCCTCCCACTCCCCATGGGTCAGCCTTCCTGCACAAAGCTGAAACTTTGGCACCAAATCCCCAGGGGGCTTCCCTGAGATGTTCACAACTGAGTCAGGAAATCCACATTTTCTTATAGAAATCCACGTTCAGAGAAGCTCCTGGAGAGAAAAGATGGGAGATGCTCAGGAGAGCCCCACCTTGTCCCCTGTGAAAGCCATAAGGGGAGGTGGAGAACCCTGAGGAGATGGGACAGTCACATCCTGGAGCAAAGGAAAGGCTGCCTGAACTCTCAGGGACAACATTATGCTTTCATAGGAAAATAGATTCATTCACTGCAGGGAGAGATGAATGAGAAGGATGTGATAGTAGCAATATAAAGAGAAGAATCTAGAGAAGGTAATTTGGGATGTGGAATTGCTCTTTTCATCATCCAAGGACAAAGATATCCAATGAAGTGAAAGGCAACAAATGGAAAACAAATAGAAAGTGCTTCTCTCATGAAAAACTTAACCACAGGGATCTTTGCTGGGTGTTCCTTGAGATTGGCAGGACTGAAAAAAATGAAATTGCTCCAGAGCAATCAAAACTCTCTATACTGCTCTGAGTAAATGCACTCTGTGTATAGAAACTTGGGTTAGGGTATAAGGCACATGCTGGGTGAGAGGATATTTTTCTCTTGTAAGTTGTGCTGCAGTTTTCATTTTTGAAATCTTTTTGTGTCTTCTTGTGAAGCAACAATTCCACAGCTGGTGCAGTGGGCTGGGCTAACTGGGTGTACTGCTCTCATCTGCAGTGGCACTTTTTGTGTTCCTGTCAACTTAAAATGTTGATTTCAATACTCAGATTTCAGAATGCCTGAAAGCTTTCACAAGTAGGCAACCTTTTATACCTGATGGCAAATGTTAGCAGTGTTTGTGCTCTCAGAATTAGTGGCTCTGAGCCCACCTGGTGCAGGCCAATCTTCTCATCAGGAATACACCTTGGAGTTCCATAAGCACCATGAAACTATGGAAAATAAAGCACTAGGAGCAAAAACATGGAATATTTCTGGGAATGTTGCAGGGCACAGGATCAGGCTTCAGTGCTGCAGTAATAAAGAAGTGATTAAAATGCATGATTAGGCTAACTGGGTGTTTCCCCACTTATTATGTTTTATTGAACACAAAAATATATTTGGATGTAAGATTTTTTGCTTAAAGACAAGTGGGTGCTGCATGTGCCATGTTTTAAAGGAGCAGGGTGGAAACTTGATCCCAGCTCTCAGGACAGCATTGCTGAAGGCTTGGGACTGAAGTCTAGACCTGGTACCAGTTTTAAGCAGCCTCATCTATGTTTTATTGCACACAGTCCCTGAGGGGATGATGTGGGGCTTTTGTTGGTGTGGTTGAAGTGCAGGAGCTGAACTGGGAGGTTTAATTCAGTGCTGAGTGTACAGAGCAGCAAATGAGATCTGCTGGGGAAAGACTTTTCCTACTGCTGCTCCTCCTGCCTTTGGCTTGCTTTGCTGTTACAGCTGCTGAGTATTCCAATAGAGCTGATCCTTCAGCATCCCACAAAAACAAGTGAAACATTCACTGACTTCAGCAGGAACAGGCTGGGACTGAAATTAAAACACTGACAGAGAAGGATGGAAAACAAATAAGATTGAAAAAAACTAGCTCTATGGTGGTTCTTGCAGTAAACATTTCTCTTCAGCTTCTTGTAAATATAATAGAAGAAGAAAGAAAAGACCTCCTTTTCCTGGAGGGAGCCTGTGTTGTACCTAGTGCAGAAATTATTTTTTTTATGTCTAGTATTTGTCTATAATGTCGTAATCTTTTTTTCCCACTAATTGTATTTAAAATCTTGTGTCCAAGGGCTGTTTTTACCCTCTCTATATCTACTATACTGGGCTCTGGGCAGCCCTGAGCTATTTTAATATCCGTGGTGTAGGAGAGCACTAAAATGTGAGGTAAATGGTGCTGTTAATGGGTATTGGCAGAAGGTGTTTCAATGCAAGAAAACTCCTCTCCTTCCCTGCCTGGTGTAGAAGGTGGGTAATGGTGTTGAGGTTTTGGCAGTGTTTGGGGTGGGTTCTTTAAATGCTTCAATCTTATTGTTGAGCCACTTGAAATATGTTCCCCTTTCCTCTGCAGATAACAAGGAACTTTACCTTGCAAAGGCATTTCACAAGGCATTTCTAGAAGTTAATGAGGAAGGATCAGAAGCTGCTGCTGCCTCAGGTACCTGACTGAAAAGCAGAATTAAATCAAATGTCTGGGTATTCTGTGCTAATTAATTTTTTACAACTGATTTGCTGTACAGCCAGGAAAGCTAAATAGCAGCATGGAGACACAGCATAGCAAGTGTGTTGCTTGCAGAAGAGAATTCTGAAATCAGAAGTGTTGGCATTTTTGTAACATGTTTTACCAAGAGTTTTGATCATCCTGTGAAAAACCTCCTCTTTATTTCCTTTCTGATTGTCAGGAGAGTACAGGCTGCAATTTATGTTTCCTTCATGGAACTTGAGCATTCATCATTTTTCACCTTTTAATTGAGATGGTCAGAGGCATTTGATCCAGGAGATGAGGGTTGTTGTGGCAGCTGCATTTTAATAAGCTCATATCCAGAAACACAAGATGGGAAGAGCTGAATGCACAACCAGAGCTGTCTCCTCTTAATGCTGGGGTCTAATGCTTGGTTTACATGGTTGTCACATGAAAATAAGTTACATTTGTTGCCCATATGTATCATCAGGTGATTTCTAATTTCCCCTACTTTGCCAGTCTCTGAGGAAAGGAAGAGTTGCTTGCCAGGTCTGGGTTGAATTGTGCCCAGCTCTCTCTATGGACATGCTCCAGTCTTTATGAACAGTGGAGTGAAAATTTAGAAGTAAATGAAACACTAGGAATTAGTAATAACATCCTGGAGAAATCCATGCACCTCCAAATAAAAACAACAAAGGGCCAAATTCTGCCTATTCCCAGTTAATTTTAGCTTCAGCTCTGCAATATTTAAAAACACCAGCCAAAAGCTGCAGGATCAGCCCATTTAATTTTTGCATATTCCCTGGTTATTAAGAGTTCTCTTTCCCTCTCCACTGTGTAAAACAGGTCAGCAGAGCTGGTTAATGCAGTGCACTTCCCTCTGTGAGTGAGCAGAACTCAACTCCTCTGAAGGTTCTGGATCTTAAAATTTATATGCTGCTCCCTCAGCCTGGGGAATTGCAGCACTCTGCATTGTTAATCATTCTTAAAGCCAGAATAGGCAATTACTCTGCAGGTCTCTTTCCTTTTCAGTGAATATTTTCCTGCTGTTTTTGGTGTTGAGTGTGGGACTTCAGGGGCTGCACAAAGGTCTCTGCTGAAGAGCAGAAGGGGCAGAGCTGTTTGACAAGGTGCCTGTGTTCTGTTTCCTCTAGGAATGATTGCCATCAGCAGAATGGCAGTGCTCTATCCCCAAGTCATAGTGGACCATCCCTTCTTCTTTTTGGTCAGAAATAGAAGAACAGGTGAGAATATTGCAGACTTCTCTGAGTTTTTCACAGCACATCCTCAAGGAGTCAAAGGAAAATTGCTTGTTTTGACCAATGGACTGGGCTTGTGTTATGAATTTCCTTTAGTTTGTTTTAAAATACTCAATATTGAAAGACTCACCTTTGCCAGGGCCCTGAACCTTTCTCCAAATAAAACCCAGCATCTGACATAACCCTGAAAAACACAGAAAAGAAAAATTCACCATTTCTGTTGTGAGAACAGTGTTACTGCCCTGAGTATCCATAATCATTGCACTCCCTGAGAGCTTGGCTGCAGTCAGCCCAGTGAAATATGTTCCCAGTACCAAATGATTTACATAATGGAGGGACATTACAGCTGGGAACAATTCTGTTGTGCTCTCCATGTGCTCTGTGGCAGGTGAGGGATGAGAGCAGCAAAAGGGGCAAGGATTAAGTAATTCCTGAGTCTGGTATTTGTAATTTGATGTAATGATGTGGATGTGACTGGGTGATAAAACATTGCTGTGACCCACAGGGTTTTTATGGGTCTGGTTAGGGAGAGTCACTTGTGGGACTTCATTCCCACAAACTCCAGGCCAGCAAGGCAGGATACCAACTCTTAGGGGGATTTTAACCATAATAAAATTGAATATTCTTACTGTTGTAGACACCTTAGACAGAAAATATATCTGGAGGAGGGTATCTGGCCTTTATTGCTACTCAATATCCAAAAATATCCCCAAAAAGAAAAGTTCAAATCAGGGTAGAGTGGAACTTGGTTGCTTTGGGGCACTTCTTAAAATTGCAGAACCTTTGTTGCATGTAGAAAGAGGAGCTGCCAACAGCTGTAGCTAAAGCCTCAAAACTTGGTACTAATCCAGAAATCTGGGGTTGGAAACCTTTTGAAAAAATCCTTTTTGGTTACTCTTCCTCTCCAGACAAGCCCAAGTGCTCAGGTTTGGTCGCTGTCTTCAAACAGGGCCATTTCCCGTGTTCTGAGACATTTGTTCCTGTAACAATCACACAGCAGTGCTCTAGAGGTTATTCTTGGTATTCATCATCTTAAATCCTCAGCTCCTCCTGCTTCTGACACCTTTCTCTCCCTGCCTCCCTTCCCACTTTCTCCACAGGTACCGTGTTATTCATGGGAAGGGTAATGCACCCCGAGGCAATGAATTCAAGTGGCCATGACTTTGAAAAGCTTTAACTGCCACCAGCTACCAAAAGGAGGAGATAAGCACATAAAGTTTGAAGTTAATATATTTAAGGTTTGCTGTGTTTTCCCCCAAGATACTGTTTCAAAACGCTTTTGGATCTAACTGTGTGCAAGTCAGTTCCCAGAGGAAAGCTTACAGTATTAAAGTAATGGTTCTGTTTCTGTCATTGTGATTGCTGTGTCCTTAAAATAAAGTTGTGTACATGTCAACAATTGTTTCTTGTTCTAGTGAGTTGTAAAGCAGAAAACTGCAAATCCATTATTTGTAATTTTTTTACAGTCCAAAGACTGACTTGATCAATGAGACAGGAGCAGAATTGTGTGCAGCTCTGAATAATGCAAATGGCAAAGCTTGGTGGGCATTTCTAGAGCTGAAGAAGCACATGTGGACACTGTGATCTCATCCTGTCCCTGGCAGAGCAGGGACATCACAGCCTGTGATGCACTGCTTGAGCAGAGAAAATGGAACAAACTGAGCCCAGTGGATTTGATTCTTGCCTGTGGTAGACTTTGTGTGAACTCTCCCACGTGATTCTCAAATGCTGCTTTTCTGGATGCTCCTGCATGTGACTGCCACTGACCCCCTAAGTGTTGATGCCAATAAAACCTGACCGCATGAATATCTGAGACCTGTCAGTGTAGAAAGCTCTGTGTGTGACTGAAGTAAAGGAGTTCACTAGTAATGCCATTTGTGTGGACATATTTTTTCTCCCCCACAGCAGTTCCACTCTTCAGTATCTCGTTTCAGGGCTCTAGAATGTTCTTTCTCAAATAAACAACCCACCCCATCTTAAAGTGTCTAAAAATGTTGAGTTCATAAATAAATATCTAAAGGAACAACATCATCCTTTTCATTTCCTAACTCTTTCTTGAGAATAGGTTGACAGAGAAGACAATGACACCTAGCACAAGGAAATATTAGCAGGGGAATTAGTTGTTCTTTCCATTTGGAAGAGGGGGAGCAGTACCCACTATCAGCAGAGACACATATAATTATTTCCTCCCTCATTGTGCAAAATACAAAAAGAACAGAGGTTATTACAAAGGTGAGAGAGAATAAGAGAAAAGGAGGGAGGAGCTCCTTTGAAACAGATCATAAACACAAACATTTGGATAATAAATGGGTTTTTCTCAGTCAATTCTCTTTGGAATTCTATGGGAACAAGTGCATTTTGGCTGAAGTGCAGTTATAGGCTTCCCTGGCATTCACTCACTTCAGAACAGCAGAGATGCTGCTCCCAAAATTATTCATGCAAGGAGAACTTCCAGAATCTGACACATTGTTCACTCTCTGCTGCTGGTGCAGCTCCTGCAGGTCAGACCAGGATGTGAGGGATGTTCTCTGTGCAGGCTGGGAATGCTCCCTTGGAAAAAAGGGCTTTGGAACACATTCCCACCCCTGCCTCCTTGAATTGTTTCACAAATGGGGCTCCTAAGTGGTGCTGGTGCTTATTACCTTGCTGTATTATAGTCTGGACTTGGTATGACAGCTTTTGTATTCAAATTTAGATGAAAATGTTAATTTTAGCTTTGTGTAGCTAAAAGTGTAATGCTGGGGAGGGAGAGGGGAGTGCTGCTCAGAAGGAACAGGGGCTAATTTTACCAAGAACTGCCTCACTGCAGGTAAAATGAGCTTTGGTGTGGGTTACACAAGGGCTGCTTCTTCACACTGAAATAACTCTGTGGACATCCCTCATGTCTGTAAAAGTCACCATATGCTGAGGATCTCCTGTGGGTTATCTTAGGGGAGCCTGGTTTTTAAGCTTTTGAACATTTTTAACATTTTTTTCAGGCTAGTTTTTGTGGTGTTCCCTCTGAGAAAGACATGAGAAACCCTCAGGCGTGTTTATTTTCAGTCCATCAAAAGTTCTTCCTGACCAATTTTGTCTTTTCTTTGTATCAGTTCTTTGCAACATATTTATTCCTTACTAAGGGAAGGGCTGAAAACAGATTGGAGGTAAAGCTTTGAGTTTTAGAAGGACACTTTCCAGGCAGAAGAGTTTGGAAAGGATATCAGGCACATGCACTGGATTGAGCAAAACTACAATGGAATGATGCAGAATCACAAATTCCAAATCAAATTCCCAGAACTGCCTGAGTGGGCACAGAGGAGAACCAGCAGGAAATGCAAACACTTGTGATTTCCCTTGCTGCTCTCCCAGGCCTTACAGATGCAAAAAAAACCTTCTTCTGTTTCTTGAAAATTGAGAATTACCTGGTTTGCAACAACATGAATTGATTTATTTCCATAGTTTTCAGCAGTAATAATATCTGAAGTGTTGTTGCCAGTTAATAGGTACATGGATGCTGTTCCATGATGGTTTTTACTGCAGATTTTGTATAATATTCCTTTCAAAGATGCCACAGCTTTTTCACTCCAAAACTAGCAAATTAATTTTGCCTTTTTTTAGCATCTTTTCTTTGGTAGGGGGAATTTGTCAGTTGTAGCTCATCTCTGAGTTTAGGTGTGTAGCTTTCAATTGAAAACTGTTTTGTGTTGGAGGCTCTATCAGAAAATCAATCAGTGAAACTTCCCTAATTGTGCTGATGAAGTGACCCGTGGTGTGACAGTGCTGGGGTCCTGCTGGGTGCAAGTGGAGTTGAGGTGCAGTTTCCTGATGGGATCCTCTTCTCTTCCTTGCACAGTCCTGAAATTCAGGTGGGAATGCTTTTCAGAGCTGCTCTTGGAAAGTTTTCCCCAAGAATCCCTTCAGTAGCAGTGCTACCACTGAAAATTGATTTATTTGGCTGCTAGGATCTCACTTGTGCATGACCTTGAGCACCTGAGGGTTTTTGTAGAGTCTGTATTCAACCAAAATTTTCCAATTTGTGTGAATTAGAATGGGTTTGTTGCTGTTCCAAGCACAAATTTCCATTCTCCTTCCACAAGCCTTGATAGTAGCAGAGAACTTTTGTATCAGTGTGTGGGAATCAAGGACATGAGATTCCTCAAAGAAATAAATCTTGGTGTTACACCAGAGACAACCCCAAACTTAGCCAAGGCTCTTCTGGCTAATTTTTATTTGTCAGTGGTGGACAGAAGAAGAAACCACAAGATGTCACTCTATCCTAAGGAGCTGAGAAGGACTTTCCTTTTGACAGCAATCCTGGGGGAGTGCTGCAAAGCTGGATCCTGAACAGAGCTCAAGCACAGGTAGATCCCAGCACAGTTAATGAGAGAGGCTGAGTTTGGAGCATCGTGAGCCCCAGGTTCCTGGGATTAATAATCACAGATGGGGAAACAAACCCCAGATAGCTGCTCTGTGTTGCAAACCTCACTCTGATCTTGGTGAGGGATTGCTGGAGAGAGTTCATTGCTCCCAGGGGAATTTCTGTCCTGTGTGTGCTTGGTGTGGGGTGAATGGCAGGAGTGGGTTGTTCTTTAGCCTGTCCCCATGAGCAGCCCCAGAGCTGTACTGGGGTTATTTCAGGGAGCCACTGCTGCAACAGGACCCAGAATTTCTTTTCTACCTGGGAAAGAACTGGGATTGACTCATTGATGTGCTGTTCTCTTTTGATTGTCTCTTAAATTTCCCCCTTCCCTCTCTGCCTTACAGTCTCTGGAATTCCTACCCAGCAGATTCCCTGGCACAGTGAGGTCCCACCACTGTCAGGGCTTTTCCCTGCCTGAGGAAGAGGCAATATTGTCCCTAAAATAACAAATGGTGTTTACAAGCTCATTCTTGAGTTGTTCCTGTCCCTTTTATTGGGCAATGCAGTGGGAAACAGGGATGCATGGGTTAGAAAGAGATGGATGAGCCAGCCCCAAGCCCCGTGGCAGGCAGGAGGAAAGCAGTGCCTTGGTGACTCAGACAGCAGCAGCAAGGAGCTGCCTTCCCTCTGAGCTCTCTGCATCCCCTGGCACAGCTGGGGAGGAGCTGTGGGTTCATTTAGCTCAGAAAACTCTGGATTTCCCAAGGGTTTGGATCAGGCTGCTGCAGCTTTGGGGCTCCAGACAAAGGGAAGGCTCTGGCTGCTGGCTGGGACCTCTGGCAGCTGCTCCAGCAGCTTCTGGGGCTTCCAGCTGGGCTGGCTGAGGGCTGTGGAACAAAGTTCCACATGAGAAACCATCCTCAGTGCACATGGGTGACACTTTGGAACTCATTAACACTCTCTATCTATGGCCTCCTTCACAAGGGCTTCTCAAATGACTTCTTTTTCTACAGCTCTTCCTTCCAACATCATCCACAGGAAGATTTTATTCATTTTACAGGGCTAATTAGAAGCCCAAGTCATGGGCCAGTTGTTTTGGGCATGGGGCAAGCTGAATGCAAAGCTGGGCAGGAGTCAGGGATTGCAATGCAGCTGGAATTGCAGTTTCCAGACAGCAGCACTGTCTGTAACAGGGTGCCAGGCTCACTCTGGCAGGCAGGTCATGGAGGAAGGTGGAAAAGATAAATGTGTGAGCCCAGGTACAGATATTGATTGTAAAACTCTGGGTCTGCTGGCTGGGGAATTGTTCCTGCAGCTCAGGAATTGAGCCCATTGCCTGGGTTTTTATCTTTTCAGCCACACTGAGTCACAATGGGAATGATGTCTCAGATGTGACCCAGGCTTTGCTGATAACAAGGTGTTTTACTGGCTCTCATAAACACACATCCTCCCTGTGGAAGAATGATCTTTTTGGACAAACAGAGGGAAAATTCCTACAGAAAAACTATTCTGTGCTTGTGTAGAAATGCTTTTAAGTAAGGAAGGGAAAAGATACAGAGGAAATCTGGGCTGTGTCTAAATCATGTTTTTAATGTTCTCATTAAGGGATTGGATTTGCTCGTGGAAAAAGATGAGCTTCAGCCATTCCTTCAAATATTCTAATGCTACCAAAAGAGTTTGGAGCCAGTCACAGATTTTCACTCTACTCTTTGTTAAAAGTTATGTTTTAAACAAAAGCTGGAATCCTTGCAGGTGGTAACTGGCTGATAATTTTGCCTGAACAGAGTGAATGAAATATGTTAAAACTTGATAAGTAAGAAAAGATATCAGGAAGATTGCCCTGAGACCTGTAAGGATCATGCTCTGGGCAATGCCAAATCTCACCAGCAGTGTGGCACAAAAAGTCTGTTTATTTGGGGCTTTTGTCACTCCCAGTGTATTTTGTAAATGCACATTTCTAAAGGCAACAGCCAAAAAGTCAGCTTGACACAGGAATAATAACATTTCTCAAGTTTATTACCAGACAAATGCTGGTCTCAAGATTCTTTGTCTCAGCTGGGAATGTTCTCCTGGGGCCTGGAATCAGTGTGCAGTGCCAGTCTGTCCTTTTCCAGAGCAGGGCAGTGTGAAGCTCCCCTGCCAGCTCCAAACCAAGGCTGTGTCTTCATCAGCTGAGCTGCTTCTGGCAGGACACCTGGAACGAGCTCAGCTTCAAGGTCTCTTCCAACCCAAACCATTCTGAGATTCTGTGATTCTATTAAAGCCCTCAGCAAAATCCAGAGAGGTAAAAGAGGCCAGTTCTGCTGCTGCTGCCTGGTTTTCATCTCTCTGCATTGATTTTTCCTTCACAGGATTTTCTCCTTGGTCTATACAAAGAGAAGTTCAGAGACAGTGTGCTCCAGTTTATAACTCACTTCAGATTTTTTGATCAGAAATCATTTGTGAATCATCCCAATATTTCAGAGCCAGTCTTAGTGCTGCAGTTCCATGGGCAGCAAGGAGACCAGGCTGACTGGAGTGATTCAAATCATTGATTTTCCTGTGTCATTCCACATTTAATGTGCATATACTCATAGATAAAATTGTTCTGAGGAGGTGAGCCCTTAATTACTGAGCTTTTGAATCTGAACACATGTGGGACAGAGAGTTTGGAACCATGAGCAGAACAGCCTTGTGTCAGCCTTACAGGGATGTCAGCAGCTCTGATGAGCACATCCAGGCACATCATCCTGAGGGAGAGATGCAGAGAGCTCTGAGCAGGAATTAGGGAATGTCTGGTTCCATAACCTGGAATGCTTCAATTGAGCAGACAATCTTGTAGTGTCAGAGCAAGGAGCATCATCAGCAAAAGCTACGTTGTCATCTGCAGCCTGTTCCAAATCCCTTTGTGGTCCATCATGGAAAGATTTCCATTCCTCCAGGCAGCTCTGGACCCTGTGCAGGTTCCTCTCAGGCCATGCCCTGAAACCTGAGTTCAAGGAACTGGCTGGGAACTGACACACCTGGGATTTTCTGTGGCTACAAAAATTTTGTCCATTTTGCCCCATTTTGACCAATTTGCAAAAATTGCTTTAGGACACTCACCTGAAAATATGGAATGTGCTTCTAATCACAGTGTTTCTATAGAAAAAAGGTGAAGACTGCACACATGCAAGATGTAGAATTTAGAAAATTGCATTTTGTCTGTGTACAAATGCACTCATTAAATGTGGATGCATTATGGGAGCCACAAATCCTGTTATTATTTTGCTATTAAAAGTAAGCAAACCCTAAGCTATTACTGCATGAAATCATGAGATAATCCAAAATAATGAATGCACTCTGTGCCTCTTGCTTTAGAGGCTGGAGGACTTTCCCTTGCTGCAGGATGCCTGTAAGGGAATAAAAATGTTCTTTCCCCCCTCCCTGTCTCAGTCACTACCTTGGCTGGGCTCCTCTCTTTCAGTGCCCCGAGTTAAATGATGAATTCTGACCTCTTGAAACTGATGGCAGCAAATTCCTCTGCCTGCAACCACTGCACAGGGAGCTCAGCAAGTTAATGGGAGCAGACAGATGGAGGCAGAGGGCCCTGGGGGAATAAAGGAATATCAGTGTTTGACACTGGGGCAGTGGCAAAGCTCCCCAGCCACTGGCAGCACTGAGGGCCCTGAAGAGGAGAATTGCTTTGGTATTACTTTGTATTTTCCAGATAGAACAACTTTCTGGTGGATTTATTGGCAGTGCACTGAGTGTCTCGAGCACAAGTTAATTCAGGCTCTCTTAGCCCTGATAACACTTGCTTAAAATATGCTTCCTCCTATGGGTGACAAGAGCACAGAGATTATATTTTGATAGTTCCATGAGAAGTGGTTTCCAAAAAGCAGCATAGAAGGCTATTTTTCAGAAGGGCCATTAACCAGCTGGCAGCCTGTTTCCCACCCTTCATGGCAAGCATGATAATCTGAACAGCACTCAGGAGCAAGGCTGATCAAAGTCTTTGCTGTTTTCCCAGGAAATGCATCCTGATGACTCCACAGAGAAAGGTTTTCAAGTGGAAAGGTTGTTTTGCATTTCTATCTCCCTCAGTGCTGCAAAGCCTGCCTTATTTTTTAGGGTTTCTGTACAAAGCCTTTTTTTTTTCACCAGAGCTTGGGGAGTATTAATTTTGCAAGTGTGTTCACATTCAGCACAGACATCTGAAGACACCATCTGATAAACCCAGGGGTATCTGTGACAGCCTTGTGCTTTTGTGTGTCATGGCAATGGTGACTTCAGCTGCTGTAACACTATCTAAACCTGCACAGAACAGCAGCTCACTCCTACCCAGCACAGCTGGCAGAGCAGATAAAATCAGTATTTACTCCTGCTCTCAATCTCAGAGCTTAACCAGCACCTTGCTGTTCAGATTTTCCTTCACTGGGGAAAGGGAAATGCTCTTTTCCCAGCTGGGCACATCTGGGAGCCCAAGGGAGGGGCTGGCTCAGCCTCTGCTGTGGGGATGGTTCCCCTTCCATCCTCCCCCAGCCCCTGCAAGCCCTGGCTGGAATTTGCCCCAATCCAAGGGTTTTCCTGCCTGCCTTTCCTTCCCCTGGCAGGGCACTGCAGAGGGAGGGGGGTGTGGGTGTGGGGTTTGACTCCAGGGGGCAGCTGGGGCAGAACTGGGCTCTGCTCTGCCCCTTTTGCTGCATCCCACGGGATCCATTCCCCAGAAAACAGCATGGAACTGGGAGGGTGACTGATGCCCTGGTGGCAGGAATGGGAGAATCCAGGAATGGGAGAATCCAGGAGTGGGAGAATCCAGGAATGTGGAATCCAGGGATGGAAGAATCCAGGAATGGGAGAACCCAGGAGTGGGAGAATCCAGGAATGGGAGAATCCAGGAATGGGAGAATCCAGGAGTGTGAGAATCCAGGAATGGGAGAATCCAGGAGTGTGAGAATCCAATATGAGAAAACCCAGGAATGGGAGAACCCAGGAATGGGAGAATCCAGGAATGTGGAATCCAGGAATGGGAGAACTCAGGAGTGGGAGAATCCAGGAATGTGGAATCCAGGGATGGGAGAATCCAGGAGTGGGAGAATCCAGGGATGGAAGAATCCAGGAATGGGAGAATCCAGGAGTGTGAGAATCCAATATGAGAAAACTCTGGGCTAAGGTCCCTGCTCTCCTACACTCCCATGGTGTCTCTCTAATGCTGGAAATGGGAACAATATGATGCTGTAAATTGCTGAGTGTAAAACAAGATTAAGGCTGATGTGCAGAACATCAACCTGCTGGCCAAATCACCCCCTGGCCAAATCACCCCCTGGCCAAGTCACCCCCTGGGCTGCCCTGGCCAAAGTGCCAGCAGATTTATGCAGCAGGAAAATCCAGTGAACAACCAGAGCATGTCAAACCAAGCTGACAGATCTGCAGCACTGGGGAGCAGCAGCTGATGCTCCCTCAGAGATGTAACACGATTCCTATAATCACAGAAATAGATTTAATTTTGTTTATTTAAGCCAGCCCCGTGTTTTGCTGTGAGCATTCATCATCTGGTGTCACCGAGCAGAGGAGGAAATGTCACCCTTTGAGTCACATCCCCAGAGACTCTGTTAGCAATGCTCAGGCTGCACTCCACAGCTGGAGAAAAAAGGGCTTCATGCCTTGCTGGCTGTGGAGCAAACATGCTCTTGCAGCTTCATTCTGCATTCAGCAGCTCTCCAAAACAGCAAAGGCAGCATGAAAAATGAGGAGGAGCAGGGCTGAAGCTCAGCTGCTGATCTTTCACAACTCAGCTGCAAAAAATATGAGGGCTGAAAGGAGACTTTGAAGCACAGGTATCAGCAGAAATGTTAAACTGCCCTCACCAAGGAAAGAACACCTGGTCACTCAGTCATTTAATGAATGAAGACAGGGCTCTCTTCTTCCCCCAGTGCAAGGCAAAAGGAAAATTCTAATTTCCCAACTGGGAATAATACAACATGGAGCTGGCAGTGAAACACCTGAAAGATGGTGTGGTTAATGGTTGAGGCTGGTTCAGTGACCTGGCAGGCCTGGGACTGGAGGATATTGTGACATAAAGTAGTTTAACAGCACCTTCACAGCCCCTCTAGGCCAGCAGTGGGCTCAGAGCCCCTCTGAAGCTCAGGATGAGCTGATGGAGCTCAGGATGAGCTCAAGATCAGGATGGATGTGAAGTGTTTGGGGTTTAATCCTTTCTTGTGGGAAACCAGGACATCTCTCTTGCTGCTTTGGATGGGCTGAGCCCTGGACAGGGGCTCAGGGAGCTTGGCATGAAGCCCAAGACCCTTCTGCCCTCGATCTTGAGCCATGGAGAAAATTACCAACATTATGTGAGGAGTTACAAACCAGGGAAAGTAGAGTAGAATGATCTGAGTAGAAAAATAGAATGTTAAGATGTCCCACTGGGGGTCACCAGTTGTCACCCCTGTCCCAGGGGGCGACACAAGAAGGACACGGAGCAGCTCTGGTGGTAGCAAACTGAAAAAACTTTTTATTAAAACATCTGACTCCATATTTATATCTTTCTAAAATCCCAGTGTCATTGGAGGGTTACAGTGCCACCTCCTCAATGTCACTGGGCAACCCAACTGTCTGTCAGGTTGCTCATCCTCCATAAAGGAGTGAAAAACAATAAGTTATTTACCTAAAGTGCATGAGAAAGTTTGTGCAAAGAATGCAAACATCATCAGGCTCAGTAAAACTTGAGAAAATCAGGGCGACATCAAGATTTTTATACTAAGGGTACAGGGGGATCAAGATGGAGGAATCTGGGTGTGCACTGCCCTCCTTCCTTCTTCATCATCTCCATCTTCTTGGTGATGTTGGCACTTGGGGATTGGTTTAAGGTAGAATTTCACTGTCTAACATAGGTGATAGGTATTGGGAATTAACTGTAAATAATGTCTGTGTAGTTTATAGTATAAAAAGACAACACAGCCCTGAGGGTGGGCAGTGTGCCTTGAGCTGACCTGCTGAACACATCTGGGCTGGGCAGGGAGAACATGTTATAGATAAGAAACAATAAACAACCTTGAGAATGAAAGCCAAGCAGCTCTGACTCTTTCTTTGACCATCTGGCTGTGAAAAGGACTCTTGGAAACATCCCAGGCCAGGGGAATCCTGAGACTTTCTATTTCCCTTAAAGAAAAGCTGCTTCTCCTATCACCTCATCTCTGTTAAAGCAAAAACAAGAGGTGGGGAATGGCCTCTGAAAAACAGAGCTTTTCTGCAGAGGGGATTTTGGGCTGAAAAGAGCTGGAGCAGAGTGAGGCACTGGGTGAAACCATTCCTCTTCCAGCCCGTGCTTTGCCTTCACTGGGCTCTGACTGAAACCCAGGAAAAGCTGGTGCAGGTGGATGAGCCCTGCCCTTCTCTGGGGTTCCAGACTGGGCTCTGGGAAGCCCCAGCAGCAGCTCTGGTGCCCTGCAGGGCCAGCACTGGTGTGCAAAGCCATTCTGAACCACTCAGGTGAAGGTGCTTCAAAATCTCCTTGGCTTTTGAACGTATCCAAGTCCAGACTCCCTTCTCCACTGAAGTCAGCAGACCTGATTTAAAATAGACATTTCCAGCTGTGTTTTGTGATGGAAAATGCCTGTAGCTGGGAGATCCCTGCTCAGCAGGTACAGCCCCTCAATTGCAGGACAAAGCAGTGGAAAATCATCCCAGGGGTGGCTCAGCTGCCCCAGCAGTGCTGGGAGGGGAAGGTGGTGTAGCCCTCAGGACACAAGGATGTGATACAGCAAATGCAGACTCTCACTTTGAGCAGGAACACATTTTCATTACATTTAATTTCTTTTGGCAGGCTGTGCCAGCTCCCAGCTTTAAATGCAGGGATTGTGGACAGACACAGCGTGTCTGTCTCCTGCCCAGAAAAGAAGCACTGGAGAGAAGCAAGGCTCATTCTTTTTTTATGTAACACAAGGCTGCCATTTGCTCAAAATGAAAGCAAGTGGGAGTAAATTATTTGTATTTCCTGACAAAAGCTGCATGAGCACAACACCTTTAATAAAAACACTTGATTCTTCTCATCATGCTCCTCTCCTCTTTTCCCCATGATCACAGGAGGCCCTGCTTGCTGCTTTCAGCTAGAGAACATCTTTGTTATCCTTGCAGACATTGAATAACCAGGCATTCATTTGAACTTAATTTTTTTTGGCAATAAGACTAGGGGAAATAATAGGGACAAAAAAATGGGAGCTGTCAGGAACAAGTTCTGCCTGTAAATACATGTTCAGAGCTCTCAGCTCCTTCTTTGATTGGAATGGGGACAGGCAGCTCTGAATTTTAAACCACTGAGTTATGTTTGTCATTCAGCTGCATTGTTTTTCCATGTTTTCCTGTCCTTTCCTTACTTTCTAAGCTCATGTAGAGCTGGGTACTTTTTAGCACCTTGGCCCAGCAATACAATTATTTTCCCACCCCACACTTAAAGAGATTATGTCTATTTGTCTCAAATATCCCCTATATTAAAACCTGGCACAGCCACTTTAATAAAGGAGTGCTCTGGTGACTCCCAAGTATTCCCACATTTGCAAGATCTGATTTTCAGGAAGCAGGGGTTTGATGGATGAAATAAACCAATTTTTTCAATATATTTCAGGTAATCAATTAAAAAAAAAACCAAAAAAACCCCAAAAGGAAACATAACTCTTTAGCAGCTGGCAGCAGTTCCAAATAAATATAAGAAAATGATGGAAGTGTAATGGCATCTTGGCATCTGCAATGGTGGAAGTTAGAGGAGAATAACCAGAGATGCTGCTTCCAAAGACACAGGGGAAAAGGAGGCTTACCAGGCTGCAACAGGAAATTGTCTATCAAAATGAATTCAGAATGATTTTCATATGATTAAAATTACCTGATGAGACTTACGTTTGATAAATTAGGAAGTACTTAATGAATCTTGTACTCCATGGGGAATTATTAACAATTAACTCGTGAAAAGATGAAACATGAGATCCATGATGAAGCTGTGGATGGAGGAAATGAGGCTGACCCCAGGCTGGAGGTTTCATCCCTGGGTGGTTCCATCAAATTCCTGATTTGTTCGTTCTGGCAGCTTCGGGTGAGAAGTTTTAGATTTTGAGGATTGGACAGGAATGGCAGCTGGGGAAGTGGAGAGTGACAGGAAGCTCATTAAAATGGGTGGCAGTTTGTCCCTGGGCTCCAGGGAGCCCCAGACCATGGCCTGTGTGAGGTTTCTTCTCTTTGGGGAGGTCTGGCAGGTCCCTGGAAGATCCTTTTGGGGTTTTTCCACCTCCACACACAGGTTTGGTTTTGTTCCAGCTGAATTCTGTGGTTTTGCTCCTGAGGGCTACAAGGTTAATCAGGATCTTATGTGCATCTGTGGGTTAGGGATGCAATGACTTCATTCAGTATAAAAGCTGTGTTTTAAGGTAAAAGGGAAAATAGACCTCATTTCAGTGAGGTAAATAATGGGAGAAATCATCAGCCAGGAGTGTTGTGTGCCACCAGCTCCACTTGGGATACAGTTATGTTTTCTCCTTCATGCAGCAAATGAAGAGGCAGTGAGTTATGTCCATTATTTCTTTTGAAAAGAAAGTTTTGAGAAAGAAAATCTTGAAATGTTACTTATTTGCGGTCTTTCCTCAGTGTCAGATTCATCCACAAATTGCTGACCTTCATTTTGTTTAGAAAAAGGCAGATTTGACACTGGAACAGGCCTCTCCTAAACCAAATAAAAATGCTTCCTTCACTCCATAATCACCTTTTCTTATAGCTTCATCCAAAGACTATTCAATCAAGGAAGGGCTGACTCCTCAGTGCCAGGCATTGTCATTCTGACTTGCAAGCCCATTGTTTTTCCAGAAGAGAGAACCAAATTTGAGTCCTTGTTGCTTGGTTACAGCCCCTCCAAGCCTCTTGGAACCCATGGGTTTGTAACACCTCAGAAGAGCAGGCATATATAGTTTTCACTTGAATTATTTATGCAGCTAGTTGTTGATTCCTCTTTGTCTGGCGACCCTGATGAAATGTTTCACTAACTCTGCTCTCCTCCTGTCCAAGGTTTTATTCTGTTGTCCTTGGCTTTTCCCTGGGAATGCTCTCCAAGTGGGAATCAAATACTTTCCTGGAATGGGCAGGACAGAAAGGAAAGTGTTGCCTGGGCAACTCAGCAAAATAACCAGTTTAGTTTGAGTGAGTGTGCCTGCTTGCCTGCCGAGGCACAAATCAGCATTTGTCATCAAAAGTGAGCTCCTTTTCCAGGGCCATGCACACCACAACACTGAAATACCCCAAGAAATTCTCTCTTTCCAACTGACTCATCCAACACGAATGCCCTGGATTCCTGGATATGTTCCAACCAGGTAAGATCAATAAAAGTTAACTCTCTGCTGGTGCTGAAGTGTTGTTACGTGTTTAGGTCTGATTTTACTGGTGGCATCAATCTAATGCTTTAATATCACCAATTTGTATCAAGTTAGCATCAAAAAAAATGTTTTCACATTAAGAACATAAAATTATATCAACAAATTTAACCCTGAACCAGAAAAATGTTATAATAGAGAAATTTCTTCTAAGTATTCTTTAACAATGATGAACAAAATGTCAGTTCAGAAACTCAGCCAGTGAATGCAGACTTTAAAGCCAGACTGTTCATCCAGTCTGGTCTTAACGAAGTCAGTGGCTGGGAATCCTGTGTGAATGCTGACCCTGGGCACAGGAACAGAATTTCTGCTACCACAGTGCCAGGATTTCATGGTCTGAGCATCTCAGTTATTTCTGTATAAAAGGAGGAGGGATGATATGATTTCCTTTCTTCCTACTCTTTGTCTGTGTGCTCTGTTCAATTAAAGCACAAACCCTCTGGAGCAAACTCTGTTTTCCTGACTTTCTGTGGTGCCCAGAACAACGGGGCCTCTGGGGGCCTACAGCAGTGAGAATAATTGGGATTGTTTCTGTCATTAATCAGACCTCAGGATGAGCTGGATTCTGCCCAGTTCCTACATATTTCATGGACATGCAGGGAGGAATCCAACGGGACAAAAGAAGACGTGAGAGACACAGGGTTGAGAGCGATGCCCACCCTCTATTTATCCAATTCAAAGACAAAATTACTGGTGAAAACTAGATAAAGTGAGGAAAAAAAAAATTTCTTGCAGAGCTAGGGACACACTGCTGAATTTCTTGTCAGAAGCACATTTTTATGGGCAGGTTGTAAAGATCTGAAAAATAGTGTTTATAATGGAAAGGCCGACACCATGTAAAATATGTCGTTCCTCTGAAATAGCACAGAGATAATTTTTCATGGGCTTTATGAGGAATGCATTTGCCATAAAAGATCTGAAGCCCATTAGGCTGTGATGGGGACCAATACCTTTCATTTTATAGACAGAGGAAAAAATGCTAAGTAGAAAGGCCCCAAATTACAATCTTGTTTGATTTAGATATTAATTTCTTTATTCTTAGCAGACAAAGAAATGATTCGCTCAAGTGACCTGATGAATCTCTTAATACCCTGTCCCTGCCCACCCTGTAATAAACTCAGTTCTTAGCACA
This sequence comes from Peucedramus taeniatus, assembly GCA_013400575.1. Taxonomy (NCBI): domain Eukaryota; kingdom Metazoa; phylum Chordata; class Aves; order Passeriformes; family Fringillidae; genus Peucedramus; species Peucedramus taeniatus. Next base: position 306,252 of record WBNO01008493.1, on the reverse strand, counting down.
TAAAGTTTTAATGAAACCTGTGTGGAATGACTACTTTGTTAAATTTCACATAACGATCTGTCAATTCAACATTTGGAACCACAGAATGCCTTTGCATGGAGCTGAAATTCTCTAATTGCCATTATTCCCCTCTGCTTTGCTGGCACGGAGAAATTTGGCAGCAGAATTTCTAAGAGAAGGTTGGGGAGCTTTCAGCAACCTTTGGGGAAAGCACAGACCTTTCTATACAGGAAGACCTTACAATGATCAGCCTTTGTAATGACCAAAAAGAGATAAAAGAAATGGGAAGGGAAAGGAGGATAAGGAGTCATTTTTCTGTGAAGAAGCTGCAAGGCAGAAGTCCAAACCACAGAGGTTTTGACTATATGGCATTTCCAATTGAATATCCCCGGGCAGAGGGGACTGTGTACTTTTTCCACATTGATTTTAATCTTTTTATCCCCTCTCTTTTCAGTACAAGCCCAGGAGCTCAAGTGAGGAAGGAGCTGTGCCTGTGGTGTGGGAGTCGCAGATCAACAGGGCACAATTTACAGCTCCATTGTAACCTTCCCCTAAAACCTGGCTCCCATCACCACTGCTGGAGTTTAAAAGCCACCTGTGAACTTCAGCAGGGACTAACTAGTGCCACAACCATGCTGGGCTGCTGCAATTCCACCCTGAAACCCTGCCAGCACCTGCACTTTGTCTGGGTGAGCAAACAAAAGTCAAACTCGTTTTGAAGGGAACAATTCTGATTCTCAGAACCTACAGCTTTGATGTTTTAAGAAAAATACAACATAAAAACAGACACAAACCTGGCCTGTTAGTTCCCACCAAGAGAAGAATCTCTTGTTTTCATTCTCAGCTGCAAACCCAAAGAAGGAAGCCTGGAAGATGTTCCTAAAATGGCTGAGCACCTTCAAATGAGGCAAGAATGCCCAGCAGAGCAAAGAGGCGCCCATAAAGAATTTTCCTGAACATTTCATCAAACCTGAGCCTCTTTAAGTATTTTTCATCCAACAGATACATTAACAAGGCATTTAACAAGCCATTAATGAGGCAGGAGATCTTTTAGGCAATGAAAATACGAACTTCAAGTGGGCAAAACTGTGAAAGCAGTTGGTGAAAGCGAAGCGAGCAGACCAGAGATTCAGCTGGATGATCACGTATCTTGCTACAGGTATCACCAACCTATCTTTAGGCACCTTCTGGAAAGACAGCTCACTGATACCAGCTCGATCAGCCCAGGAATTTGTTTGATGTGCTTAAGAGGTTGGTAACAATAGCTCCCAACGTGACAGCGTTGCGAGGTGACAGCGTTCCCTTGGAGACCGCGAATCCATCCAGGATCAGGAGCCTGGCAGGTTCCCCCTCTCCAGAGGCCCTGGAACTCCCTCCCTGTGCAGGGCCAGAGATGGGAAGATAAGCTCTGCCTGTAGACAAATAGCCCTGTGCAAGATGTGAGGATTTTATGCAGCAGCCAGACATGTCTGAAAGGTAGGAGGGTGCAAGGAGACACGAACCTGTAGTCATTGCTTGACGTGCTTTGACAACAAAGATAGAGTTACAGGATTAAATGTCTTTTTAAAATGTACCAGCCTGCATTGCTGAAGGAGATTGCTGTGCAGGGAAAACAGGAATTCAAACAGAGCTGTTTTTCTTGGTGTCAGTGCCTGATTGCTGAAAGAAAAAGCTGTCCCAACAAAAATGTTGGGTTTGTTGAGAAAATGTGTGGATTGAGATGTGGGCTTTGTATAGGTACAAGCTGGATCCGTGAGGAAAATGTTAGTTAATATGCTAAGAGTGTATCATTATGGTGATAGGACCTAATTAAGTTAATTATGTCTTGGGGGGGGGCAATTTTATGAAGCATAAAGCAAGATAATTGATGCTACAGCTATCAGCAAGGATGCTTTGTAGCCATAACTTCCAGGTGTGTTTGTCACTAAATTACGCTCTGAAGAACTGCTTCAAAATGTTGCATAATGTGTCCTAAAACTCCTATAAAAATAATTGAAAGGTAATAGAGCATGCAAACACTATGTCCATATCTTCTACTCTCCTAAGTTCAGAGAGTTCTCATAATAAATGTTTGCATACAAGCAGAGCTGCTCTGGAGCAGTAAATTGTGTGCATTTGAAATGAAGCACAGCCTGAATTCTGAGTTTGCCATCTCTTAAATACTTTCACAACTGTGCTGGTGAGTTACCCCTGCAGTTTGTTTATGTGGATGGCTTTGGCATCTGCCATTGACTGGGACAACATAAATAATTGGGTATTTGGGACCTGGGAGCAAGCACTTATGTGTGCAGGGGGTTGAGCAGATCCAGAACCAGCTCTCACCCAGTGATACAAACCCTTTGCTTTGGGAGGATTTATTGCTTTTTTCTTAGTTTCTCTAGTTTGGATTTTTTTTTCTATTCCTTAAAGATGATCTTGAAACACTTTTGATTTGGTTCTTTTCTTTAGAATGGTCCACATTTTTCACTTTCACAGGACTGAATGAACTGAGAGCACTTTGCTGCTAAATAAGAACCTGACCAGACCTCACTGAGCTCAAGCACAGGAGCAGGGCCCTTTCCATCAGACATGGGCTGTGATTTGGTGGGATGTAGCAAGCACCACAGGAATTCTCACTCTGGATATGTGAAGAGTTATAAATAGCCCTACTACTTGTTCCCAAACCTTTTATCCAGGGCATTTTAGATTTAAGGGGAAAGCAGCTGTGGCTCAATGAAAGCTAAGCCTGCTGGAGGATGCTGATTCCTGAAGAGCAGCTGGGGATAAGGCTGTGAGAAGCTAGACCAGACCCCAAAACTGCTCAAAAGGCTGGGACAAAAATCCTTTCAAATCCCAGATGCCAGAGTTTGCTCATAACCCCTTTATCTTTACTCCTCTCTAGCTGAGCTCCCCATTTTCTGTGCAGCAGAGCTGAACCTGTGCTGCAGTCTCAGATGTTTGTTTGTCGAGGCTGCTGTTTCATCAGGAGAAAGGATTTGACTGACACTCCTTTTTTAACAGCCAAATAGCTAAAATATACACAGGAGGGACTTTTCACTCCGTTTCTCACTCAGTATCTTTCACTGGTGCAGTTTCAGAAGCTGCTCAGCTTCAGCTCTTCAAAGTCTTTTTGTGGGCTTTTAATGTACCCTGCACTGAAAGGCAGCTGGACTCAACTTGCACTGCAGTCAGGAAACCTGGAGCATCCTGGGCCCTCTGGAAACCTGGCCAAGGTGTCAGTGAGAGGAGGATTTCACAGCCCCACAGCTGGCACTGACATCCTGATGTGGTGGGGCTTTGATCAGGGAGCTCAGCAGTGCAGGATTTTCCAGGCTACAGCCTGGTATCTCCTCAGTTGTGTTCTGCAAAAGGAAGGAGCTGTTCTGTTCTCATTCCTGACAGTTTGTAAAACACTTCAGGCACTGAATTCCTCACTGGGACTTCCACTGAGGAGAATAATGTAAAATACAAGGGGTTAGCCATGAGTGCCTCCAGTTACCCCCCAGTCTGTGCTCCCTCTCCCATGGAGCACTCCAGACTTCAAGGTGCCTGCAAAGAATTGTTTGGCACAATTTTGTGGGGTTTTGTTTATTACTGAGATGAAAAAAATTTGTATCTGGATTTGGTGGCAGCTGCAAAGCTGTAGCCATGATAGGACTGGACTGAGAGCCAGCCTCAGAAATTAGGAGCTGGTCACACACAGGATTTTTTTGCCCCATTACCTTTTGAATTTTCCTTTCCAAACCTCTGTTACAGAATTCTTAAAATATAGTCAAATACCTCTGCTTAAAAGACATCATAAATACTCCCCTACACCCCCCAAAAAGAGGGAGAATGGAGGAATGCAATCGCCACAGAGGGTTTCCATTAGTGAAATTAATTCTTCTCTCATAAGAATTTAGGTCCATGATTTATGATAACCACCAATTTCTCACTGCAGGCGAAGTGAGAGGAAATGACTCAGCCTGGACAGACATCATGAATCTAATTTTTTTTCCCTTAATGCTTGACATAATCTAGTGTGCTGCTCCCAGAGGTGTCATTGGAGATTCATATCCAGCCGAAGGGCCTCACAATCAAGGCAGGAAATTTTGTTCCTTTCATGTATTGTGAGATCTGTAATTGCTTGGAATTGCATCCTGCCTCCTCATTGCATCAATTTTGCAGCAAAATAGGAAGGTAAACAAAGCAAGGGAGAGAAAAGCTGTGTGGCACTTGGTCCTCCAGAAGAATCTTCTGTGACACAATGTGGGGGTCCAGCTGGTGCTTATTAAACCCAGGCAGTTTTGAGATGAAAGATGTTTCTTTCTGTCACTCCTTCCCATGGAAATCTCACTACCCACCTGATTGGGGAAGTTGTATCCATCACATATTTATTTTTTTTCTGGAACTTTATGTTTTACTTGCCATCACTGATGCAGAATTTTGTGAGTGGGTTTCCTGCCAGGAGATCAGAATAGATATCATGTTAAATGGTTCAGCTAAAATGTTTTACCCCACATTTCCAGGGACTGGGAGTGTATATTCCTGTCTCAGCAGAGGAGGTAGTATCTAGCTGAGAGGAAGGTAGGTTTTGAAAAGTCTTGCAGTTATAAATAGTCATTTGAACACATCCTAAAAGATCACTCCCAAACTGAGCAAAATAACAGATCTTTTTCTTGAACACCAAAGAATTTCTACAAATTCCTTTGGCCTGATCTCATTTAACATACAAGGAGGTAAAAGCAGAACAAACAGCAAGATAGAGCTAAACAAGAAATCCCAGCACTTTTTCATTTTCTGGGGTTTTTTTGCCATTTACCCAAAGTAAATCCTCTTTTCACAGGGCTGCTGTGTGTGAACTCCTGCTGCTCTGGAACACACACACCCCACAAGGGGCTGCTTGCCTGGAGGTGACCTCAAAAAGTCTCTCAGTAAATAGCTGTTATTTTCCAAAATGCTGAGCTCACACAGCTTGCTGGGAATCACCTGCAGCTCTCTGGGGCTGGTGTGACCCCATTAAAACCCCCCATGAAGCAGAAGGGAGGAGAGCTGTTTGCCAGGGCTGCTCCTGCACTGGGGTCACCAGGACACCTCTCCTCATCAGGGTTTGCCAATAATCTGTCATTGTCCATTTTAACCAATGTTCTGTTTAGCCTGTTGCTCCCAGTATGAGATCTTCTTTGCCTTCCTCCCCAAACAATTTTAAAGCTGCATTTTTATTCTGTTTATTCTATTTTATTTATTTATTTCTTCTCCTGACTCCAGTGGTTTTATGATGCTGAGGCTCCCTGGCAAGAGCTGTGGAGTTAACATCAAATTAAAATGCTGGATGCACACCCTGACTAAATTAAATCATTGTTTTCAAGTATTCTGTGGTAAATTCCTAAATTGCAGCTGCCAGCCTGCAAATTCTTCAATCCTTCTGAAGCACAATTGGAGAAATTTCCCCATTTGGGTTGTACAAAATGTGACTTTTGGAAGTGTTCTTAGGCAAGGGACTTCAAGCTGAAGATTGGACTTGGTAACCTTGGGGGGCTTAACCATAAAGATTCTGTGATTTGAAGACTCTATTGAGCAAAGTTCAGCTTTTCTCCAGATCTCAGAATCCCCCAGAACACACCCAAGAGCCTAAAATCAATATGCTAATATTTGTAAAACAATGAGTTAAAACACATGTACAGTGGAATAAAATAACCAACTGAGGTGTCTTTTCATCCAACCCAGATCCATAAGAGCTGAGCTCTCCTGGGTAAAGGGAACAAACACATCATGCATTGCTCAACTTTGAACAAGTTCAGCTCTCATTTTCTCCAAGACTCAGTTTTTCTAACAATCTGCCAGTAAATTCCTCTTTCTGAAGGCTCCTGTGTGTAGGGAAATGCAGCTCAGGTGAGGGGGTTGCCCATGGTTTGGTCTCAGGATGTGGCTGTTCCCTGCTGGCAAATCCTACCCTCAGCTATTCTGTATTTTCTGTAATTATAAAACAAACCCAACAAACTTTGCATTTCTCTGGACAGAATCTAGCCTGGCTTAACATCTCCTCTCTAGTTCCTCAGGTCTGACCACAAGCAACCAGAAGTTCTTTAAATCCTATTCTTCCTGCTGCTCCATCCTGAGTGATGCACACAATATTCCACCAGTTTTACCCCAAAACAGAGGAGCCCTTGGGCAGAACTGGGACCCCAGGCTACCTTTCCCAGTAAGTGCTGGGTTTTCCAGTCTGATTGCAGCTCTGTAGAAAAAAGACATTGACAAAGAGGAGCTAAGGCAGAAACCTCTTCCCCAGCTTTGAAGAAGATTTTGTTTACCTCCTTTTATCTTCTAAACTGGGGTGGAACATAAATAAGGTTCTGTTCTTTGGGGTCAGCTGTGGCAGGGGATTTTCCTCAGCCTTTGAGCACCAAAATGCTGCTGTGGGCAGGGGGATAATGAGCCCTGAGGAGGCTGCCTCCAATATTTGAGCCAATTTATTGGAGTTAACCAGGATGAGCTGTGGCAAACTCCACTGAGCTGTGAATTCCCACAGCATTTACCAGCTCCTGCATATGGCTCTGACTGGGGGATTTCTGCTGTAATAAGGCCAGAAATAAGAGGAAATACAGTGCCAAAACCACAAGAGCTTTTACTGATTCTTTTATGTCTTTATTTTGCCTTTTTTTAAGCTTCCTTCTGACTCCTTCAAGTACCTTGGCTGGTGTGACATCGAGGAACACGGTGTTCGAGGAGATCAGCTCCTCTGTCCCCGAGTGAGGGAAGGTAAAGATCAAAAAGACACTTTGACATTTCAGCCCCAACTCTACTGAGTCAAAGAGTACATCCTTCAAAGTGATGAGCTGAGTTTGCCATTCTTTTGAAAAGGGGCAGGATTTCAGCTCATAGTGCCCACGCTTGCTTTATTTTTTTAATCATTAGGAAATTATCCCTTGCAATTTCCAAAATGAAAAACAACTGCCTGAACTGCAAGTTGAAAAATTTTAGTATTAATGTGCTGCTGATTACTTCTCTCAGAAGTTCATTAACATTTGACTGTTCAGAATCCTGTAGCCATGTGCCAAACAGCCAAACAAGAAAGCAAGAGGGAAACCCAGTCCTGCAAACAGTGGCACATTTCTTGTATTTTAAGACTAAATTGGCTCAATTACAATTTTACAGGCACTCTCAAGAACAGATGGGTTTTCAAATCCAGTATTTGCATGTTTGGGAGTAAACAGTGGAAAATCTCTAGCCAGTTCTTGCTTTAATCAGGAATTTGAAGATGTCCATAGCTCTACACTTTTCATTAGGACTTTAAGTCTCCAGTGTGTCTGCCTCAGTACAAATGAGGTTTGGAGTGGGGCTGTTGGTCCTTGGCACTGCTCTGGAAGGTGAAACATTTCCCTTTCTCAAAGGCTAACTCACAGCATGGCAAGGAAAGAAGGATTTTAGAGCTCAGACCCTTATGGTCTGAGAATCATAAGGAGAACCCTTCAGAAATAGTTTTCATTCTGATCTGTAGCAGATCTGTCATTTACCAACCATGCACAAAATCATCACAACTGTAGATTGCTGCCTGAATTATGGGCCTGGAAATGGTAGAAAAATCTTCCCATTAATTTATATCTCAGAAGCCTGCAAAGTTACACACCTGTAATGTTATATATATTTCTTCATTACAGAATCTTCCCAGCAATATACATATATTCTTCCAGCAAGTGACTTAGTGCCAGTTCTGCATCACATCCTCAACTGTAAATCTTTTTCTCTGACCAGGGCCCTCAGAAGAAGAGCTGTTTTTCAGAAAAGAAGAATATACTCTGAAAAGAAGAAAACAAGTAACTGAGACAGAGAAATGGGAAAAGAGGCTGCAAGAGAACTGGGAAAACTGTGCTGTAAAAATTTCTCATTAACACTTTGGACTGTAGTTGTAAAAAAAACAAATAATCATGTCCTGGCTGCTCACTGCATTCAATAGATTTAAACCTGTTATAAGGAAGTTGTCCCTGCCTATGGCAGGGAGTGGAATTGGATGAATTTTGAATTCCCTGCCAACCCAGACCATTCTGTGAGGACTCTATGAATATTTATATCTGGCTGCTGCACAGAACTTTGGTGCCAGATGAGTTTAGAGGCCAAACCAATAATCCATGATCACTCAGTCCTGCTGCCTCCCCACACACTGGTAACCCCACTCATAGAGAGAGGAGGAGATGGACACTAAAATCCATGCTTGGGAGATGGTTTCTTTCTTCCTTCCAAGGAATTAAGGAGTCCATCACAATGATTCTGAGGTGGATTTGGCACTTGGTACCACCAATTGTTACAAGAGCAGCAGCATAAAATGTATTCTCATTTTAACTACCTTTGATTAATTCTATATTTAATGATATAGCTATTACAAAGCAAGGAAAAAAAAGTGATTCCTCTTATTTTTCCCTTCCCAGGTGTTGAACCTTTCCTTCCAGGACCTGGGTGATCTTTACCAGGTGGAAAACTTCAAGAGAATCCTGCGGAGATTAATTCGGGTGGAAAAGCTTTGGTTGGTGGACAATTCTTTGACAGACCTAAGTGCCATAAGGTTGCCAAGGTAGACAAAGTGCCCTGCTTCTATTCCTTTGTAATCTGTTTCTATTTTTATGTAATATCACAGAAATCAAAATTTTACTGAGGTGACAGCTGGAGCAGGCTCTTGAGAGCTGCCAGATCTGCTCTTGGGGGGTGCTGGATTGAGAATCCATCAGTTTATTCTGCTCTGAGCTCATGGCATCCCCAGGCTGGAAATACCCAGTGAGGAGATCAGATCATGCCCCTTTTATTCCTGGGGAATAATTAATGAGCCCAGCCAGCTTCAGGGAGATCTGTGCTCTCAGGATTCCCCTGGCCTGGGATGTTTCCAAGAGTCCTTTTCACAGCTGGGTGATTGAAGAAAGAGTCAGAGCTGCTTGGCTTTCATTCTTAAGGTTGTTTATTGTTTCTTATCTATAACATGTTCTCCCTGCCCAGCCCAGATGTGTTCAGCAGCTCAGCTCAGGGCACACTGCCCACCCTCAGGGCTGTGTTGTCTTTTTATACTATAAACTACAGGGACATTATTTACAGTTAATTCCCAATACCTATCACCTATGTTAGACAGTGAAATTCTACCTTAAACCAATCCCCAAGTGCCAACATCATCAAGCAAATGGAGATGATGAAGAAGAAGGAAGGAGGGCAGTGCACACCCAGATTCCTCCATCCTGACCCCCCTGTACACTTCTCATATGAATCCTAACATTCTACTTTTTTACTTAATAATAAGCTATTTATTTTATTCTACTTTCCCTGGTTTGTAATTCCTCATATAAAGTTGGTAACTGTTTCCATGGCTCGAGGTCGAGGGCAGAGGGGTCTTGGGCTCCATGCCAAGCTCTCAGAGCCCCCTGCCAGGGTCTCAGCCCACCCAAGGCAGCAAGAAGGATGTCCTGGTTCCCCACACTGTGCCAGAAGGGGAATTGCTGGACACAGAAGGAATCTCTGTGAAGAGATGGTGGAACACAACCCAAGCAGAGAGGCCAAGCGTGACCATGACAACTATAAATTTATTTTACCATCCATCTGTTGCTACTCTGCTGTTGTGTATTTAGGTGTATGGAGAGTTGTGGTGTTGAGAACAGAAATAATGATGCATCTGTTGTACAATATAAAGAAATGAGGGAATATTAAGTGCAGGGATCTGATCTGGCAGTCCATGACTAGGCAAAACCAGCACAAATGTAGAACCAGCGTATAAAACCCACCCCTGTTGTAGGGATTCTGTCCCAGATGTGACAGTGATACCATACACTTTGTACTTTACAGATGCAGAGAGCTAAATGTAAATAAAAACCACTTTACATCCTTCAAACAGCTGCCAAAGATCCCTCAGATTCAGCACTTATCTCTCGCTGAAAACAACATCACGACCCTAAGTGGGATTTCAGACTTCAGACACACTCCACTTGAATCCCTCATCCTCAAGAGGAATCCCTGTGAGTTCCAGGAAAGATACAGACAGCTGTAAGTCTGACCCTCTCGTGGCTAACAAAAGTGATAAACACAACAAAATGTTTGTCAGAGTTTCAAAGGAACGGGGTCTCAAATCCAACAAGGTTTCTACAGGAGCTTTTCATTTTCCTGTGGTTTCAACGCTCTGAAATGCTCCAGGAACATGGGTTAGTGAGCTATTATGTGATAAAAGCCCCCAGATATTCAGAAACTGCCTATGATGCTTTTTAATGGCATGACTGGCAGTTCTGGAACTGAACTGAGCCCATGGATCAAGTTTAGAGACAGTGAGCAGGGCAGATAAATTAGATTCCCTTTTATTAATAGAAACTACCTATTACTCAAAGCCTCTTCAGTCTCATTGCATCCTTGGTGGGTTCTGCAAGGAGCCTAAATTGCATTACATGTCAGAGATGGAATCAGGAGGATGTCTTGAAAGACAGGAGCAAAAGCAGCAGAAAATGAAGTTCCCTTCATTTGATTTTTCTGGATTCCCCCTTGTCCCTGTGGCTGGGCTGTGGGAGCTGCTCTGCCTTGAGCAGCCCCTCAGTGAAAATTCCAGGCTTTGGGATGGGCTGGAGATTTAACAGAGCAGCCTCAGACACTGGAAATGGAAATTCTAATCCAAGACATTACAATGCAAGAAAATTCAGGAGAATATCATCTCTTCTAAGTCTCAGTGTTACAAAATCTGCATGGGTGCGTGTTTTTCCCCACTACAAGCACAGCCAGGTGTTGATATTTTAAAGATAAACCTTGTAGAGTGTGCCTGAAATGGGAAACATCTCCTCCCATCATTCCTGGGAGGGGGAAAAAAGAAAGGAGGAGTTTAAAGAAGTGTTTAATGGAAACCTTTCTGATTTTCCAGCATGTTTCCCTTTAGTCTTGTGGGCATCCCTTTGGCAGTGTGGTGCTGGTAAAGGCAGGGAGGCAGATATCAGCATGGGTGGGGAAAAATACATTTCAAATGATGGATTTCACCTTTTATTTGCATGTCTACAAGTCCAGGAGAACAAAAGCAGAAAACCACCTTTTAACAATTCCTAATTGTGTTTCTTCTCTAAATCTGCCAGTTCTTAGGGCAATTCAATATTGGTGCTATTTGGTATAACTCTGGTATTATGTTCATTCTCAGTGTTGGAAGACAGATTCTTGAAGTGCTTTATTAGGTCTGAGGATATAAAATTGGTGCAATAGAGTGAAATCTGAGCATTTTAATTAGCTCTTTATCAGATAAACTCTGCAACAAATGACAAATCAAGATTTCCAACAACCCAAATCTATTTTAGATATGTTTGAATCCACTTTGTTTCTTTTTTATCAGTGTCTGTTTTGTTCCCAACATTTCCCAAGATTATTTTTCTCAATTTCTATTTTTTCTTTTGTGTCTCTTTAAGTGTGTTCTCCAACTTGCCAAACCTGAAAATACTGGATGGTATCCCAAAACTGCCAGAGGACTGCTCCCCCCCTGATGTCAGGTTTTTTTACAGAATGTGTTCTATACTCTAGCACAGTATTTTTGTAGGATCACAACTGTGCTACAACCACCTTGCTTAAAAGACACTGTAAATCCTGATTATGGAAGTTCTATTTTCTTTTTTTTTTTACTGGTCAAAGAGATATTGAAACAGAATTAAAACATTTTTGAGTGCATTTGTGATATCAAGTAAGTATGGGGATGGATATTTAAATAAGACATAATGTTATACTGGATATAATGAGTTTATTAAATTTATTATTAAAATTAATTGTTCTTATTTATTAATAGCAAATTTTAAATTTATTATTAAAAATAGTGTGTGATTTTCTCATCTAGGAACTCTGTGTCAACAACAACTCACAGTTATTGACTCCCACTGCATTTAATTAGAACATATCCAAGCTCAGACCCCAAACTCATTGTGGGAAATGACACAGGGATGAACACCCAAAGGAAAGGAAAACAAATCCCACAACTGAATAAAAAGTCCCACCAATGTCCCACAAGTGCTCTTTAATGAGCTTTGTACATGGGAAAAGCTGAGCCACCCCAAACATTTTGACCCTAATAATTAGAAAAGATCTTGCTTTGGAGTTTGGTGTGGCCAGAGGGCACTGGGGAGGTAAATCATGAAAAGGACAGGAGTTTTTGTCTCCCTGCTGGCATTGTTTGGGGCTGTCCTGTTCCTTAATAGAGGCTCCTCAAAGCAAAGCCACAGGAGGGAAAGACCTGAGGAAGCTGACAAGGGATTTGGATATCTGGATGCAATTATTTCTGAGAGGTCTCTGTCCTTGCCTTTGATTGATTTGCTGTCCAATCTTAGGAGTTTTTTTTTTCCCCAACCAGCACACAAATAGCTGTGCCACCAACAGTGCAGGGGAAGAGTGACAGAGTCCTGGAAATGAAGCCAATTAAGAGAATTGCCTAATTGCAGAGGCAGTCAATAAATTCTCTGCTGTGTGTTGGCTGCAGGGGCAGGTGGGTTCAGCTGCAGGGAGGGGGAATGAGAGCTCAGCCCTGCAGGGCTCTGCAGAGCCAGGACTTAGCAGCAGAAAGGTCACAGCAGCTCTGTTCAACATCTGTACTGCACCCAGGCAAGAGAAATCAGCAGCTTGGAGAGTTTCCAGGCTCTCCCTTAGGGCTGTCTTTGCCTCTCCCACAGCTCAGCAGCCAAAACAGGTGATCAAAATGCTGCACAAACAAAATCATGAGATTTTTAAATGTGTTACAGGATCTGGCTCAGAGGATTTTCTGCAGCTGGGACAGGAAAAGGCAGTGGAGCACTGCAGAGAGGTGTCAGCTTGGTGGTCACCCTCAGGAAACATTCCTGAAATTTTGAGAAGCAGAGCAGGGCTCAGAGGGCTGGAGCAGCAGATCCAGTCAGCACTGGGAGCAGAGCAGACTGTGACCAACCCCTCCATAAACACAGCCCAGGATCAGCAGGGAAATTCTACAACACACAGCAAAGAGCTTTTGCAGGTTCAGAGGGAGATGGTGGGGGTTACACAGAAACAGCAACACAGGGCTTTGGAACAGGGAAAGAGGAGATTGTGTGTGCCCATGGCAAACTGCTCCAGAGAACAGGAATGTTTGCTGTGGAGGGGATAAGAACTGAAAACATGAAAGCTTTCTATGGACTTTAGTGGTCCTAGGTCTAGAAATCTAGAATTTAGAATATAGAATACCCCATAACACATTATCATCATAAAGAACCCCTGTCGTGTCTGGGGGTGGAAGGTTGAACACAAAGGATTGAATATAGTTTTTTCAGCTGAGGATATGTGTGAGAAAACACTGTGCTCTTGGAAATGAGGAGGGGAGCTGGAGCAGAGGGAAAAGAGAGCCTGAAGGACCTGCCTTAGTGACCACCTGAGCCTTCCTGACCACCTGAGCCTTCCTGACCACCTTCCTGACCCTTCCTGACCACCTGAGCCTTCCTGACCACCTGACCCTTCCTGACCCTTCCTGACCACCTTCCTGAGCCTTCCTGACCACCTTCCTGAGCCTTCCTGACCCCCTGAGCCTTCCTGACCACCTTCCTGACCCCCTGACCCTTCCTGACCACCTTCCTGAGCCTTCCCAGGCCAAGCCAGGAGCAGAGAGAAGCTGGGCACAGCTGTGGGTCTGTGGCTGGAGCAGAGAAGGCAAACAGGCTTTTCCCAAAGTGTCAGACCCTAAGGAGCTCTCAAACCAGCAATGCTGGAATCACAACACGAAGCACTCAAGGACCAGGCTCTCTTCCCAGAGTTCAGCATCAGAAAGAGAGGCTGGCATGGGGAATTGCTCCAGTCCCGTGGGCACAGGGTTCAGTTACCAGCTCCTGGTGAAGTTCCCACCCACCTCTTGCAGATGCAATTAGGAGCTGCTCCAGTCTCTCCTGGGAACAGGCTCAGGCTCTGCTGTTTGCACCTGAGTGCTGGGTCAGCCACGAGAGAAAGGCACAGACATTGATTTATTCTTTCCAAACAGGAAGTTGGTTCTGCTCTCATAACTTTTCATTTCATTATTTTAATGTTCTGGCTCTGGGATCCCAGGGAAATATGAGGTAATTCTGGGGAGCCTTGCTGATTTTATTTAAAGTGCATCCAGGAGCAAGAATGTGCTGGTGATGTTTGAGTCATTTTGCTGTGAAGAGATTTAAAAGGAGATCACAGAAACAGGGAATGGTTTGGGTTGGAAGGGACAGAAGAGCCCATGTAAATCAATCACCCCCCTGCCATGGGTTGCTCAAAGCCCCACCCAGCCTGGCCTTGGACACTTACAAGGATCCAGGGGCAGCCACAGCTTCTCTGGAAAACCTGTGCCAGGGCATCCCCACCCTGACAGGGAGGAATTTCTTCCATCCACTCTGAAATGTAAAATAACAGCTGCCACTGGTGAGCTCAGTATCAAAGTGTCATGAAATCAATTTCCAATTACTTACAAAGATTCCTTTGAACCTGACACTTCATGAAAATTTAGCAAAGTATTCCCAAAGTCTTGCTTAACATCCTCGGACAGGTCCAGGGCTGATGAGCCCAAAACTGTCTCATTTATCTGTCTCTTCACTTCCCATTATGTCTGAATCTCTCAATACAAGTTGAGCAGGAGCTGCCCCATGGCCTTGCTCTGACAGCCACAGCCCAGGGGTCCCTCCAGGGGCCACCTGGCACTTCCCATGGCCAGCAGGGACATCCCTCCTCCCTTTTCCTGCCCTGCCTCCTGTCTGTGCCATTTGGGTGCTGGCAATGCCAGCTGGGGGGATTTGGTGTTGGTTTTTTTTTCCCCTGACCCTGCACAAGTGAGGACCCAATTCCTGCCCATGTTGGATTCACCAGCACAACTTCCAGGGATTTGAGAGCTGCAGGAGCACAACTCCTGCAACAATTCTGCAACAACAATTCTGCTGCAGGGATGGAAAGGAGGAACTTATCACTCTGCACAGCTCCTGAAAGGTGCCTGTGCTCAGCTGGGGTTGGGCTCTTTCTCCAGGCAGCACTGACAGAACCAGAGGACACAGCCTCAAGCTGCACCAGGGGAAATATAGGTTGGATATTAGGAAAAAGTTTTTTACAGAAAGGGTGATAAAGTTCTGGAATGTTCTGCCCGGGGAAGTGATGGAGTCACCATCCCTGGATGTGTTTAACAAAGCCTGGATGTGGCACTGGGTGCCAGGGTTTAGTTGAGGTGTTGGGGCTGGGTTGGACTCAATGATCTTGAAGGTCTCTTCCAACCCAGTGATTCTGTGAATTCTGTGAATTCTGTGAAAGCACTCACAAAGCAGGGACCAGGTCACCAAACAGGGCACAGTGAGGTTGTTAACCTTGGAGAAGCAGAACACTCTCCCTTTCCCCAGAGAACCTATAGTCTGAACATATCAGACTGTGTTCATTTGTTTCACCATTTCCTTCCTGGCTGATTAAGATCAAATACCTCCTGGTCTGTGTAAGGCAGCTTTCAATCATCACCACTTAATTTTTGCTGTTCAATAAAGCATTTTCAGCTGCATTTCTGATGACTTCCTTGCTATCAACACCAAAAGAAAAATGAATTTATTGAATATGCTGACTGACACTTTGATCCATTTGGATACATGCATGGGACATGCAGAGGCACATGGCAGGAAGCATGCTGGAAATAAGCTGTTAAGATATCCCAGATCACTCATTTTTCATTTGTAATCTATCATTCCAGACAGATTTGTTTTGGAATTGCCAGGTACACACTACATTATGCAATTGAAAGCCCTCAAGGAAGGGAAAGAAGGCCATCAACAAGAAATGCTTTGGATAAAAACAGCCTTAAAAATAAATGTGCTAACCTAAACAGGGATGAGAGAAGCTTAGACAGTAATAAACTGGGAATACCCAAAGGTTCATGATTAGTCAAGCTGCAGGAAATGGTCCAGTCAGCCTTGGGGAGTGAAATCCTAGCCAGGAGGTTTTTTCTGATTCTCTTTCATACTGGTTATTTTATTTTTGCTATGTGATAACATATTTCCAATTCCTAATTCCTAATCCAATTCCTAATTCAAATTCCATTTCCAAAGTCTTTTTTTTTCTAGTGGGTTTCTATAATTACTCTTTACAAGCTGAGCACTGAAGCAGTTTAAGGTATCCTCAGCTCATCCTTCCCTAGAGGTGAAGGGAACTCTGCTGTCAGCAGCTGGGACAAGGCTCATTCTGAGCCCTCTCAGAACCAATTTCAGCTATTCCCTGGAGCCTCCTTTTCTCCATTTCACTGTTTGAACAAACCCCATTGATTGGAAGAGAAGATATTCTCAGAATGAGGGGCTCATCTATTTGATAGATGTCTGTCTGAGCACTGGGAACTGTCCCAGCCATTAACGTTGTCTCGGGTGAAATAATGTGACCTGAACTATCCAACAATGAGAACTGGAGAGAGCAGAGCAGCCACAAAACCCTGGCCAATGAACTGAAGTGCAGCTGCCAGAAGTTCAAATGAATTAAAGGAAAAAAACGTGCTTTATTCAGTGGAATGAACTACAGCCAAAAGAAACACAGATTTCACAGAGAAACACTGAACTTTTTGACAATAATAACCAGCTGCAATTTGCCACTCTTTCTTCCTTAAGCCATTCTGGGTCTCTTGGTTGTTGAGTTTCTGCTGAAAGTTGTACCCAGCACGCCTGAAAGAGCCCACCTGAGGGAGCTGGCACTAGGTCTTGGCTTTAAAGTGCCTTTTTTCCTCTTTGTGCTAATTTTTTGGGTTGTGCAAATTATTCTCCGGTGCTTCCTGCAGGCCTCAAAGAATTCCATTGCATAGGATTTCTAAAAGGATAACATCCCCTTGTTATGGAGCTCCTTCAAATTGCCTAGATGTTCATGTTAAAGGCCTCTTTTAGAGTCACAATGTGCTGGTTCTGTGCAGGGAGACTCCCAAACCCCTCAGTGGGGCTGAGCACACTCAGAGCACCCCACAGATCCCTCCCAGGCTGTTTCTGCTGGGCACTGTTTCACCATTTCTTCCCAAGAACTATGAAATTCAAGTTTCCCACCTATATTTCCCCTTCAGATGGAGCCCAGTGGATGTTTCCATGTCCTGGTTTGGGAAGGTGTTACCAGGGAGCCCCAGGAGCTGCCTGGGCTCTCATCAGGCATCACTCCTTGTTGCCAAAGGCAGCAGGCTGAGCTCCTCTCCCAGGTGCACCTCATGGCTGGAATTTATTGTGGTGGTCAGGTGGAGGTAACTCAGGGCTGGTTCATGGATGAAAGGGTGGACATCAGCTCCTGGGACAGGTCAGGTTGGAATGGATCCTTCTGGAGGCCCCCTGGACCAGCCTCACCCAGGTAAGGAGAGATCCTGCTCCCAAAGGTGCCCAGATTGCCCCACAAACTGCTGGGGCTCAGCAATGCTCAAGGGTTGGTGCTTCAGGTTTGAGCTTTTCTATTTTTCACATTCTGGGCTGCTTTAGTCTGTGGGTCTGAGCTTCACATTAGGGGATGCTGAGCTCTGCACAGAGCAGGGAGACAAAACAATTCCTGCTCCAGCTGGGCACCAAGGACAAATGATCCAAATCTCAGCCCCAAGAGCACAAACAACGTGGGCTGGAGAGAGAAAAACAAGCAGGATGGGAGTGCATGGGCTAAAGCTGGGATGGGACAATGAACTCCAAGGTGCAAATGGAGCAGAACTGATCCAAGGCAGAGACCCCGTGCCCGCTGGGGCATTTTGGGACCCTTTTGGTTCATCTTGGCTGCAGCCCTGGCTGGGCTCTTGTGCTGCCCAAGGTGGATCCATGGAGGAGATCCTTTGAATCAATCCCTGCTTTATTCTGGAACTCTGCCCAGCCTCTGCTCTAGGGCAGCCTGAACAAGGCATCAGGGTCAGTGTCAGCTCCACCAGGCTCTGCCTCCACATCCCTCTGTCCCCATGGGTGTGCTGGAGGGCAGGGCTGGGATTTGGGAGCAGCATTTGGGCTGCAGTGTCCCAGGAATGGCAGGCTCTGCTTTGCTCAGTTCATGAACAGGAAGGGGCTTTACTCAGCAGGTCTTTATTTACCCAGCATTTTCCCATTTTACAGGAATAATGTCCTGTACAGCTTTTTCATCCCCTTGGCTGCCAGTGGGGATCAGGCTGTTACATACAGAGGAAAATTGTTCTCATAATCAGTTTTTGAGGGCTTTTCTTGCTAAGTTTTTATTGTATGATGGAGAGCCTATGCTGCTTTAACATCACACAATGTCTCAGCTCCTAATCCTTTCACAATTAAGCAAATATATTTTGCTTTCTTGAGAGATAACAGAAATCCTGCTTAAAGCACAAAGCAAAGCCAAACAACAAGGACAAAATTCTTGCACAATGAAATTGCAGGAGCAACACTGAGGAAACATTTCAAAGGCAGTGAAACCTCTCCACAAAGGTAACTCCAGCCAGCAGCCACTGTCTGCAGGAATGGTTTTAAAGTATTTCCACGTTTTTCATGCTCTTTTCTTTGACCTTTAGTGCAAGGCCATCTGTGCTGAGCAGCTGATTCTTGTGGTCCCTTGAGTGGCTGCTGTAGATAAGCTGCAGAGTGTATAATAAGGACTAAAACCTGTTGGAAGAATGCATTTTTAAACCTTCCCCCTTGCAGATAAAGTTTGCTATAACTAATTTAGCCCCTGAAGGAACAAGTCTATTAGCTAACTTTTTTTTTTTTTTCTTTGATAGCTAATTTAATTCCTGATAATTTATTGTGCTGGATGGGTTGGGAAAACAGATTCAAATGCCTTTTGGAGGATAATAAAAAATCATCAGGGGAACCAAAACACTGTGGAAAAGGAAAATAGTTGAAAGATGAGGCTGAGAGAGCTGGAAGTGCCTCCCTGGCAGGGGTTGTGAGGAGATTGGCAGCTTGAAGGGGGATCTGAAGGCAAGTGCAGTGTCTGGGGAGAGGATAAGGTGAAAAACCTGCCTTGAGGGAAAATAAAGTTTTTTAGGCTCAGTGTTTTGGCAGCTCCTGCTTTTCACTGTTAGATAAAAAAGGTGTGTGATGAAGTAGGGAGCAATGGTTAAAACTGAGGGTGTTTTTTTTTTTCATAACCTCAGGGATTTATGTCACTTATTTGATTTTTATCTGTTGTTCCCATAGACCTTTATCTCTGGGTAAGGCCACAAGGTGCTGATTTGTGCAGATCCCCTGCTGGCTTCTGCTGTTGACTCTGGAGCTGGCACTGTGCTCTCCCACTGCCCAGCCAGCATCACAACAAGATCTGTGGAGGAAGGAGAACATTTCTTGGCACTTGCTGTGTTCCTGCACACCAGGCTGGGGGAAGGTCCTGCCAGTGAGCTCAGCTCCTGTCTGCAGGACATCCTGCACTGTGACCTGCAGTGCCCTGAGATCAGCCACCCCCTCCAGCACAGCACACCCCCACATCACCAAAATCCCCTCTGAGACCTGCCTCTGCTCCTCCCTGATGGGGTTTGTGGCACTGTTGGGGGTTGGAGCTGTTTCTTTTGTGTTTGTGGGATTTTTTCCTGGTGAATTGCTGGGTACTTTATGGATACTTGACTGAAACCAAAGGGGGCAGCAGGTTTTTCCTGGGGACAGCAGTGAACAGGACAGTTTGGTTAGAGGACACCACTCCAAAAGTACCTGGGAGCACCAGAGGACCCTGCTGGTTTTCCACTGGATTTTTCTCCAGAGGAAGACTGGACTCATCTCCTCACCACTGGACTTTCCTACAGGACTATCTCCACTCCACAGAACTGCATCTATTAGTCCAGGAGGATTTCATCTGGACTGCTTTTAACACCCTGACACCCAGGCTGTCAGGTCACATCCCTGACTCTGTCAGGGTATTTTCTGGGGTTTTGTTGTTTTTGTTTTGCTTGTCTCTTAGTGCTATTACATTTGTATTTTTCTCTGTTTTGTCTAATATTCCTAGTAAAGAACTGTTATTCCTATTCCCAAATCTTTGCCTGAAAGCCTCCAATTGCAAAATTATAATAATCTGAGGGAGAGGGCTTACATTCTCTTTTCAAAGGGAGATTCCAGCTTTTTGCTGGCAGGTACCTGTCTTTCAAACCAAGACAGGCACCAGAGCTGCTGCCAAGCTGGTTTGGTGACTGCCACGTGTGGGCACTTTCCCTGCCATAAACACTGCAGCCTCCTGCTCTGGTCAGGCCTGGAGCAGGACAGAGCTCCAAGGCATGTGGGAACCCTTCTCCTGTTCCCTTCTGTAGCCTTGTCACAGGTTTTTGTGTCATTTTTCAGGCTGGCTTCTCTTCCTCTCTGTCCCTCCCTAAGATGCAGCATAACATGATTAGGGAATTGTAGAAAACTTTGACCCTTCGTGGCAGGGAAGAATGATCCTATGACTCCATGTGATCAGAAGGCTGTTTTATTATTTTATGAGACTATATTATGTTAAAGAAAACTATACTAAACTGTGCTAAAGAATAGAGAAGGATCCTTACAGAAGGCTAAACAGATAATAATGAAAACTCGTGACTCTTTCCAGAGTCCTGACACAATTCTTGTGACCATTGGTCAGGGATTGAAAACAACTCACAGTCAGGCTCAGCACTTCAGGTAAACAATTCCTGACACATTCCACATGAGCACAATACAGGAGAAGTGAATGAGATCAGGATTATTTCTCCATCTCTGGGCCTCTCTCTGCCTTTTCAGCTCCCCAGGATAAAAATCCTGAGCAAAGGAATTCTGTTCAGTGAAATGTGAAAGCCACAGGGAATAACTTGTCTGCCTGAAGCAGGAGGTAGAGTAGAACACACAGAAACAAACCCAGCATTTTCAAGGAGTGTTTGCACAGCTCAGATCTCAGGGGGATGAGCCCTGGGAGGATTGAGAACCTTTCTGCCCCCTCAGAGTGCCCTGAATCCTTGAGGGATGTCCCTGCCCCTGGATGATTCTCCCTGCTGGAGAGCAGTGCTGCCCACAGGAGCAGCTCCAGGGCATGGAGGCAGCTCCCAAAAATCCAGCTCCTTGCAGAGGCACAGCTGTCAGGGCTGACAGGTTGTTAGAGATTCACGTTCACTTATGAGCCATGAAATAAAGCTCATCTCCCCTGCAATTTACTGCTATGCAGTGCCATTGATTTTTATGGGAGCTGCCTGGTGTTTCATAGCACAGTGTAATTCTGCTCCTTTTTTTCCTGGACATTTCCAATTTGCCCATCGTTCACTTAATGGCTCAGTCAAGAGCCCACTGAGCTTTTTATAGTATTTAAATGGGAGGCATTAGCATAGCATGGATGCTTTAATACACCTATAGATGAATCTTTAATACATCCTTATTGATCCAGTCCTTACAAGAAAACAGAGGACTGTCCTCCCTGTTTACACAGGCAGAAACCTCGGGCACAGAAAGGAAAATTCTTGCAAATGTCAGGTGCAGGATTTAGCAAGAGAGGGCTCAAACCCACTTATTCTAAGCTGTAGAATCACAGAATGGTTTGGGTTGGAAAAGACCTTAAAAATCATCCAGTTCCAACACCCTCCCTATCCCAGGCTGCTCCAAGCTCTGTCCAACCTGGCCTTGGACACTTCCAGGGATCCAGGGGCAGCCACAGCTTCTCTGGACACCCTGTGCCAGGACCTCACCCCATCACAGGGAAGAATTTCCTCCCAGTATCCCCTCTAACCTTACTCTCTGTCAGTTTGAAGTCATTCCCTTTGTCCTGTCACTCCAGTCCCTCCAAACTGTTCCTGTCCATCTTTCTTGAAGCTCCCCTCAGGTACTGGAAGGTCACAACTGGGTCACCCCAAACTCTTTTCCAGGCTGAACAACCCCAGTTCTCCAAGCCTTTCCTCACAGCAGCTGTGCTCCATCCCCTGACCTGACTCCTGCATCCTTTGAGAAGGTTTTTTTTGCTGTTTTTCTTGCTGGTTTTGTTGCTGGTGTTGTGCCCAGGAGCAGCCTCGTGTCTCTGCCTCTCTGTTCCTGGCCTTGCACAGCTCTCTTTGTGCTGGTGAGGTTTAACCCTGCTCTGCCCCTAGCCTTGGTTTACAAACAGATGAGAATTGTTGCAAAGGAGCTAAAACAGGTCGTAGGGTTGAAAAGGCCCTAAAGGAACTAATTAATTAATGAGGGTAAATTGTTGGTAAGATGATGTGAGCGTGTGGAAACAGCTCTTGGGGTCATTAAAAAACAAGAACAGATTTATTGACTGATCAGATGTCAATGAGCTTCCCTTACAAGCGTGGACATTGTATCCTGGGAGGGGCAGGGAAGGGATCTGCCATGGCTAATGCAATATTAACCACAGTTCCTCTCTACTTAATCCTCTTATTAGGTATTGCATTGCTGGGGCTGTCAGCCCTGCTGCCTGCTGGGGAGGGGGAGGAAGGAAGGAGCTGTCACTTCCTGAGCACATTTCAGTGGTTTGGGCACACAGGGGGGATCCAGGTATCCATTTGCAGGAGAGGATGCCCAAATGGGCCCAAATCCTGCGAGGAACAGGGGAAATTCACTCAAAGTTTGCAATGCCCACCCTGACAGTGGATCCTGCCCTGCAAGGATGGACGTGCTTGGCTCAGTTATTGAGTGAGCCTGATAACACAAAATCAGAACAGCCTTTCCCTCCCTATCCATGAGGAACCAAGAGGAAATTTCTTCCTGAGAGGCCTGGATTCCTTGTTTTTCCTGTGCTTTCCTTGCCTGCATTCTCTGAGGTGAATTCTGTGGGTTTGGGAGGTCAGGAGGGGGTTCCAAACCCCACTGCCCACTCCAGAGGGGTGGTGAGAGATCAGCCAGCACAGACAGGCAGGGGACTCCTGAGCTCCCTGAATCTCACCTGGGGGCAGCTCCTTTGGGTCTGGGAACAATTATCCCAAGAAAACACCATCAGAAGGCAAAATGCAGCAAGGGAACAAACCTGGGAGCTGACTCTGTGCTACTGCTCCCCACAGGAGGCACCTTTAGCAAAGTGGGGAAGTTGCTCAGAATGGAGTTTCTCCCTGGTGGTTTTGTACAGAGCTTCAGGAACCCAACCAGGAGATCTCCAAAGCCCAAAAACCTGAGTTCCCATGGATGATTTGGGGGCTGTGTTGCAAAGCAAGGGGGCTCAGGGCAAGGATGAGGAAAGAGCAGGCCACAACTTCCAGCCTGCTTCACTTTCCCAGCTGCTGGCAACAGGGAGAGGTGATGTGGGATAAGCAAATCCCAGATCAGGTTATTCACCTGCAGGATGGGCAGTTGTGGGATTGCCCCATAAGGGAAAAGGTATTGATTTTTATTTAATTTTTTTTTTTTTTTTTGTCCTCTGCTGTTTAAAATACCAGCAACCCAAGCTAGAGCTTAATCTGTGATGCTGCACCTGCAGTGAAAAACACCACATCTGTTGCACACCAAAGAGATTTAAGGCACCTTTCTGGAAAGCCAGGGCTCTTTGAAATATTCATGAATCTTCAGCAGTTTCCTAAGATACAGAGGAATGTCAAATAATCTCCTCTTCTTTTTCCACACTGTAACTTTTAACACCTTGAGCTGTGAAACCTCTGCAGGATGGAAATGCCCCCTCCCTTCTGTCCTCAGCACACTGATGGCAATTCCTGTGATGCAGATCAGGACAGGGGCAGCTCAGGTGTGGAGCTGGGGTTAATTCAAGGGGGATGTTACTGCAAAGGCTTCAGTGCAAGAGGCTCAGTAAAGCATCTTTAGTGACAAGGGGAAGATCTGAGGTGTCAGTGCCACTCATGGGGATCCATGTGGAGCACTGGAAAGCCAGAACTGCTGAAGGCAGGAGAGCTGAGTGGGAGTGATGCCTCAGGTTTGGCTTTTCTATTTTTCACATTCTGTGCTGCTTTAGTGTGTGGGTCTGAGCTTCACATTAGGGGATGCTGAGCTCTGCACAGAGCAGGGAGACAAAACAATTCCTGCTCCAGCTGGGCACCAAGGACAAATGATCCAAATCTCAGCCCAAGAGCACAAACAACGTGGGCTGGAGAGAGAAAAACAAGCAGGATGGGAGTGCATGGGCTAAAGCTGGGATGGGACAATGAACTGCAAGGTGCAAATGGAGCAGAACTGATCCAAGGCAGAGACCCCGTGCCCGCTGGGGCATTTTGGGACCATTTTGGTTGATCTTGGCTGCAGCCCTGGCTGGGCTCTTGTGCTGCCCAAGGTGGATCCATGGAGGAGATCCTTTGAATCAATCCCTGCTTTATTCTGGAACTCTGTCCAGCCTCTGCTCTAGGACAGCCTGAACAAGGCATCAGGAACAAAACAGGGGGAGAGAGGCTGGAATTGGGCTTTGTGCTGCATTCAGGCAGTGCTAGAGCAGAGATTTCTTGGAGGCAATCTGACAGGAAGCTTTGGATGGGGAATGCAGCAGGCACTGAGGTAAATTGCAAATTTAATGATGTTTGCTGTGAGGACAAGCCCTGAGGGGGATGTCTGACAGTGTGGAACCACCATGCAGAATAACCTGGAGAGCTGCTCATTACAGAACAGCCCAAATCCCTGTGGGAAGTGAAGCAGGCTGGAAGTTATGGCCTGCTCTTTCCTCATCCTTGCCCTGAGCCCCCTTGCTTTGCAACACAGCCCCCAAATCATCCATGGGAACTCAGGTTTTTGGGCTTTGGAGATCTCCTGGTTGGGTTCCTGAAGCTCTGTACAAAACCACCAGGGAGAAACTCCATTCTGAGCAACTTCCCAATTTTGAAACTTTCTCCAATATTCTGATTTTAAACTTTCTCCAGAATAAATCTCAATGTCTCTTCAGGAACAACACGGATTTGAGGCTTTGCAGATCTGTCACTGTAAATTATAACACTTCCACAAAGACTTTCTTCAAATCACAGCACTATTTTCAACAAATTTATTTTAAAACTCATCAAAATATTGATTCTGAGGTTGGAAGCATCTCAACATTTTTCATTATTGCACCACATCCCTTCCTTTTACAACCAAATGGATGCATTGACACGGCCATCTGGCATGGCATAAAGCAGGGAGGGGAACCATTCCCATTTCCCATTTGCCTTTGTTTCCTGGAGCATTTGGCAGCCCAAGGAGTGCAGTTGGCTCTTCTGTGCCACATAATACTCCTTGTTCCTCAGGGAAGGAGATCAGTGGGATACAGGTATTCATAGAGGTCTGGCTTGGCTTGCAGGAGAGTCTGGAAACTCAGAACTGAGCTCATCTACAAGAGCCTATAGCCCAAGGCTCAGGTAAATACAATTCTGCATGAATTACTTTGTGTAATAGATATTTCTGTATATCTGTGTACTCATAGATGTTGAATTCCAGGGTGGTTTGGGTTGGAAGAGACCTTAAAGCTCATCCAGTCCCACCCCTGCCATGGGCAGGGACACCTTCCACTGCCCCAGAGTGCTCAAGGTCTTATCCAACCTGGCCTTGGGCACTTCCAGGGATGGAACCTCCCTGGGACACCTATTCCTGTTCCTAACCACCCTCACAGCAAAGAATTTCTTTTAATAACCAGCCTAAATTCTCCCCCTTCCAATTTATACCCATTATATAAATTTATCTGAGTGTACATCTATGTATTTTAATCCATCTCAGCTTAGTGCAACGGGAGCTGTCACATTCCTCACCTGTCACAACAAATGACTGGAAAACTGGCTGCCTGAAAAGCAGGAATTCCACTGGAATGTCTGCTGTACACAACCATGGGCTCTGCAGCCAGGAGTGCCCTGCACAGGGCTGCCCTGGGCCCCTCTCCACAACTGCAGCTTTCCAGGGGTGCTTTGCATCTCCTGCTGGCAAAGATTGAGCTTGGCTTTTCAGGGAGGACCCTGCAGGTCTCACCCTTCTCTCTGGCACCAGTGGGATAATGGATCCCCCACAGTCTGGGAATTAATTCCATGATCTCATTTTCACAGGACTGACAACTTTGTTCTGCTGAACACCCAGCAGTAGCATTTGTTCATTAATTAAGGCTGCTGCCTTTTCCAAAGTGCCATCTATAACTATTTTTTTTTGTTCTCTTGGTACAAGACCGTGGATAAAACTCCCTGGCAGATTTAACCTTTCATTAAAGCTCACCTTTGTATCTACTTCAAGTCACAGTTTCCCTCATAACTGCACCAAAGGCAGCTCTCTGATCCTGTGGCAGCTTTTCCAGGCTGTGGGATGGGCATTCCCTGGAGGGGCTGATCCTGCAGCTCCCAGGGCACCAGGAGGGTGTTCCAGATATTTTTGGGGTGCTGTGGTCACATTTGTGGCTGAAAAATGGAGCATTTATGATGGAGAAATTGTCCTGATAGATTTGCCACATCTGAAACTTCGGTGGAACGTTAATTTGGGCAGTGGAAATGCAGATGTGGAGCTGAGGAAACAGCTGGCAGCAGAGAGGAGGTGAGGAAAGGCCAGGAGCTTGTACATGCAAGGGCTGGGGACTGAAACAGTGAGAGATCACCCCAGGTCAAAACTCTGCTGCAAAATAGTTTTTTGAGCTGACAAAGCCATTTGCTGTGTGGCTGAAAACTGCAGAAGATCCAGTTTTATACTGGTGATCATCATCAGAAGGTTCAGCAGGACTCTGGGGCTAAACCTGGGCCCAATCTGGAGGTCCCTCTCAAAATCCTTGTCCAAATCCCTGGGCTGGCTTCTCTCTGCACCTCTCACTGCAGTAGGGTTTAGCACTTGAAATGGTTTGAGAACAAATAAGCATTAAGGTCCAATGACTGTTTTAAGGAATGGTAAGTTACTGATAGCAGAATGTCTGTGGATTTTGGGGTGTTTCAGCACACAGGAACAAGTAAAGCTGCTGTTCTCATCAGCTGAGTCCCTGACTACAACAGAGCTGATGGATGCCTAGAATATGCTGAACTTCTAAGGAAAAAAATAAAAAACCAAGCTTTACTTGCAGATATAACAAAATGATTTGGGTCTTTCTTCTCTTTGGCTGTGATGATGATGATGATGAAGAAGAGTTCTGCATTTGAGCCAGCAAGAAGGGAACTCTGAGGGCTGCTGCTGTGCCAGATGTGCCAAATCTTGCTCTGGGTGCCCAGGTTTGGATTCTGCCTGCCCTCCCCCTGCTGTGTGTGTGCATTTATCCCTGATGCAGCAGAGCAGCTCCGGGAGCTCTGTGAGCTCTGATTTTACGTGCTCAGCCTGGCAAAGCTGAGGGAAGGTCATTCTGAGCAGGGAGTGCCCTGAGGCTCCTTCCCATGGAAACCTGAGTACAGGTGGATGCAAGGTGCCAGCCCCAAATTCGTGCTTGGGTGACAAATGGATTTAGGGCTGTGTCCCAACCACAGCCTGTCCTGTTTGCTTTTAGCAGCAGCACACGAGGTGAGCTCTGGAGCACCCCTGACCCACAGAATGAATTCCACTGGGTTCACTTTTTGCATTGGGTTATTTTTTCATGTGTTCACAGCCAGAGCAGCTCTCATCACTCTCTTGACTGACCTTGTGGTGAGCAGGATTCTCTCGTGATGCCCAAGCTGGGGCTGGACCAGAGAGGTTTTGCAAAGATGTCTTGTGATCAAAAATTCATTGCAGCCTTTAAATTAATTAACTCAACGACCAAACACACTATTTCTGGTCAGAATTGTATTGTGGGGTTTTGTTTTGTGTTTCAGTGGGAGGCTGAGGGCTCCTGCCTCACTGGGTGTTTCCCTGGGGGTGTTCTCAGCCAAACCACCAGGTCCCTCCTCTGTCTGTAGCATGGATTTTCCTTCCCTCACTCAGCAGAGCTTTCCCAGTGCTCCCTGAACTGGCTCCAGTGTTTTGATGAGTCCCTGCCAGCCCTGCTCACGGTTGCTCTGCTGCTGCCAAATCCCAAAGTGATGGAACACTTCCCTTAAAATTCCAACTTCCCTTCTGCTTGGTCCCAAACCAGAGCACCACGCTGGGATAAAGCTCTGAGCTGAAAACTGAGCATCCCCTGTGCTGCTCATCCTCTGCTCCAGGGCTGGGGCTGGGCCCAGCTCCACTTGTTTTTAGGTCACAGAAACTCATTAAATTCTTGATTTAGCCAAGCACTTGGCATTCCCTGAATTCCAGGGATCCTGTGGCAATGAGGAGCAGCTCAGCTACCCCATGGTCCCCCCGGGTCTGGCACTCTGACCCTTCAGGCACAGGGGTGGGAATATCATTAACAAAAATATTCCACTCCCCTGAAAATGCTGCCAGGGCTCCATCCCTTCCCCTGCCTGTCCCTGCTTCCTGGGTTAAAATGAAATCCAAGCACATCATGAGGAAAACTGACACAAATCCTCATGCATGTGAAAGATCAGTAACTACATTCTAGTTTATTGACTGCAGTCAAGTTTTATTATGCCTCAAATAATTAAATACTGCAACCATGACATTAAAAATACAGGCCAATTTACCAAAATAATTGTATTCTGAAGATTATGTACATATTATACATTTTACAGTCTCATGTAAACTTTTTTTTTATACATAAGGTAAATGTGATTTATGGTAACTAGAAAACCCAAAATACTCACTGACAAAAATCTTCCTATGAAACATAAGCACTGGATCAAGGACAATTAGGAAAATTGCAATGAATGGAAACCAACTATAAAACATAATATAATCAAGTTAGTAGAAAAATGAATTAAATTACATTCATATAAAAAATGGAACTAAAAAACATTGCTATGCATCATTATTAAAAAAAAAAAAAGGGAAAAACCCCCATTCCCTCTCCCTTTATATATTAACACAGCCTTTGATGGGGAGCTCCCCTGTGCCTCATTTCCAGCAATGGGGCATAGCCTGGGAAATCCAGATTCCCATTCTCCTTTAGCATATATTAAATAACTAGTGTCTGTACCAATACAAATATTGTATAATTCATGCACTGGGATTATGTTCAGGGTAACCCACACCAAGGCACAATTTTTGTGTCATTTCCCCCTCCACCCCCCTCAGGTTTCAGCATGCAGTGCTGGAGATGTTTGCTAAACAACTTCTGTGGGCTTTGGCTCGAGTCTGAGTCTCACCCTGGGGCACACAGAAATCCTTCCAGCAGATTTTTGTAAATAAATAAGGAAAAAGAAGGTAAAGGCCTTAAGTTCAACATCTTGCACCAAATGTGTCAGCTCAGCTACCACACCCTCCAGAAAACATGGCACTGAGGCAACATCATTCTGGTTCTGGTCAAATATTTTATGTATTAACTAGGACAAGGAAATTGCTGCTGCTGTAAATCTTCATCCCTGTGACAGCTGTAGTGTTTTGATTTGGCATAATGGAGCTCCAAGTCTAAATTGGTTTTCAGCTCCCAGCTCCTCTCAGCACAGCCCCATTTGCATGAGCAGCCAGGTACTGTTTGTAATTGAAGTACCTGGGAATGCTCATTAAAATAAATGCATAATTGAACCATATCTAAACAGCTGCCAAAATTAACAGCTGGCAACTTGGCTGCATTCTGAAGGCTTGTAAAATTTGCATATTTTATAACTGTTCTGCACCCAGAAAAGGCCTGGTCCTGCAAAGAGCACGGCCTGTGCTTGGCTTTGTGAGGTTACAAGGAATAAGCAGCCCTTGGTCAGAATAAATCCATGGAAGACAACGAGCTGGAGTGACTGAAGTCACCTGGATTTAGGCACTAGGAATATTCCTTCAGTGGTGAGTGCACCTGACATGACACCAAACATTCTGTCAGGCCTGGACAAGGTGAAAGTGTATCCAAAATGGCCTCTGTAAACCGTGCCCAGAGTTACAAAAAATCCAACCTAGAGGATGTCTGGATAGAAAAGAAATCCTAATCTAGAGTATCAAAATACTGCATTCATATAAACAGAGGACAGCACCTAATAGAAAAGTAAAAAGTGGAAAACACAAGCTTTTCTTTTTTTTTTTTTTTTGAAAATTAAATACCCTAAAAAAAGTTGGTTTAAAAAAAACAACACAACAGGAATTTGTGTACTGGAAAAAGAAAAATGAAGGGAGGAATTACATCTCCCCTCGTCTGCGAGTTTTTGCTGCAACAGCTCTGCCTTCCTCCTCCTCCTCCTCCTCTTCCTCCTCATAATTTTCTTCATGAATTTCTTTCTGGTTGTTGTCCTCTTGCATTTCTTGCTCTTGGTCTGTCCCTCTGTTATTCTTCTCGTCTGCCTGATTGGGGAAAACGAAACAAACTTACAACAGATTCAGTGCCAATTTCCTTATAGTTTCCTTATTTTAGGGCACTGAAATGATTTTCAGCTGGAGTTGTGAGAGCTGAAGGGCAGAAGCAGAAAAAAAAAAATATTTTCCAAAGCCTCCAGGGAGCAAGAATTGACACAGAGATGGAAAGGTGAGCAAAAGGAAGTTGGGACAGTATGAAATGTCCAGCTCTATGACCCAAAGCAAGCTAGAACAATTGTAATGTCACATCCCTGTGCCATGAGCAGTTGTGATCAGGGTTTGATCCTGTCCCTGAGCCCTGGGCTTGCACAGAACTCACATTTTCCTCATTTTCCCCATAGGGCTCCTCAGCATTGTGCTCCAGCTCTCGCTTCTTCTCTTCAGTCAGATCCTCCTGCACCTGCAAGGCACAAGAGATGTTCTGTGTGGTTTAATTGCCTTTCAAAGAGTGGCCTGGGGCACAACTGGGCACATTTTCACATATTTTTACAGAATACTTTTGCAGAATGTTATTATGTGATATTTTTACAGAATGAAGATTCTAAAGAAGGGAGAAGAGAGCAGGGAGAGGTTAAAGGAGGATAAAAAGAACCATAACCACCCAACAATCAGGAAACTCACTTCCTCTGAGAGCATCTAACTTTTAAATACAATTCTCAAAGACAATCTCTTCCAATGCTCTCCTTGGAGAGAGCCTGTCATGCTGAATCTGTGTCCCTGATATTCAGCTTTTGGATCTCTCATTCCTTTCTGTTCTGGCAGCACTCTCCCTCCATTCCATGCCCCACTTCCCATGTTAGGCGCAAATCTGAAAGAGGCATGTTCTGGAGCAAACTTGATTTCCTTTTGGGAAGTGCTGCTGTGCTTGTCTGCTCCAAACAGTGTCCTGTGAGCTGGGTCAGAGGCATCCATCCCACCAGGGTCCCTTTGGGAAAGATCTGAACAGCAGTGGACAATATTTGAGCCCACCCACCAAAGAAACTGATCCCCACTGCAGCATCTCTTTCCTCTCCTAATTGCTCACTCCATCCCTGCTGCCTCTTCCCTGCTCCCAGGCAGCACAGTGGGCACATCCTTTCTGAGATTTGTACAAATGGCTCCTGGAAGCCAAAGAGCAGCTGCCAAAGGCCAGCTCTGCCCAGCTCCCAGTGGCCTGCTTGGATGTGGGCAGCAGCACTTTGCACTGGTGAGTGCTAAGTGCATCCCAGCTAATCCAAAGTGCTCCCCACAAGGGAGTGACAGCAGCCAATTCCAAGGCTTTTTATTGAAAGGGGTTTTGTGGGAAGCAGAAATAGGAATTAATCAGGTACTACTGAGGGGCTGTGGGGTGGCTCAGGGTGGTGCCTGCACAATGAGAATGACATAAAGGGAAAAATCCCTTCCCTCCCTCTCTGCTCCAGCTCCATGTGCTGTCAGCTTCCTGAGCAGCTCCATGAAGTGCAGCTTGGATTGCTCAGGAGGAGCACAGATAAATCAAAGTCACAGCTAAAGAGTAAGTAAGTGGCCAAGGAAGCAGTTTGCTCAGAACTGCAGTGTGTGATTAGAGATTAATGAGGTTTTCTGTGACCTTGAGGTTTCCAGGAAATTTTCCTTGTGTTGTGAAAGGCTTAATCTTTTCAATTATTGCACAATTAATGCTGTGTGGCATGGAAGACTAATGGATTGCAGCACAGGAGCATGAGTAACCCAGAGTGTATCCAGAAGGGGACAGCAGAGTCATGGCAAAGACTTCTCAGGTCTGCTAAAGTCAGACAAAGTGATTTGGGTTCCTCCTGCAGTTCCAAAAGACACCAAAGAGTGTTAATGGAGCTGTGCTCTGCTGCCTGAGACTACACCTGCCTTGGGTCTGTGCTCTTACCTCCTCTTCTCCCTCCTCCTGGTATTGTTCATCCACATTATCCTCCTGCTGGTCAGGATTTCCTGCCATCTGCACAAAGATCACATAAAAATTCAGATCTATGAGCTTGCCTAATAACCAGAGGGCTGAAGATTAAAGCTTCTTGTTCTGGAACTAAAGCTCTCTGTAAAGCTGAAGTAACAATAATGGCAGGAGAAGTTTTAGTGCATTCATTAGCAGCAGTGAGAGCCCAGCTCCGTGATTTAAAGTTGCCCTCAATTAAAAAAAAGCAGGATGAATATAAGAAAAATCACTCCACAGAATAAAGCAAGACCTTCCATACTAAGCAGGAAGACAATGGAATATTCAACCCACTGAAGACCAGTGCCACAAAAATTCAGACTCTCTCTGCCTGGAGGAGTTTACAGCTCCAACACAGCTGAAGTGTGCAGCTTTGACCTCCTGAAGGAGCCCCAGAGGTGCCTCTTTTGCCTTTACCCACCACCAAGTGCTCCTCCATTCCTGGATGTCCTTCTTTCTGACCCGTTTCCTTGTGCTTCTCATTTTCATCAGGCAGGTTTTCTTCTCTCTCTTGCTCAGCCTCTTCAAATTCATCTTCTCCCTGATTATTGGGGTCATCAGCAGGATTCACATCTTCCATGGCTGCCTTCTGTAATTTACAGGGGTGAGTGTTAAACACCTTTAGCCCATGGTCCAGCTGCATTTTCCTTGAAGGAACAGCAGCATGGGCTGTCAGAGCTCCATCCCCACTGGCACCAGCTGGAATCTCTGCAGGCTCAGGGCTCACTGAGGTACCTCAGCCTGAGCAGGGACAGAGGTGCAGGCACCTGTCTGCTGAAACCCACAGAATCTGAGCACTTCTGTCCCAGAGGCTGCTGCACAGCTTGTGTTTACTGACCAGCTGACAGTGCCTGATAAGGCCATGTGAACAAAGATAAGAGCTGAATGCTCACAGCTCCACAGAGCTGATGGCATCATTCAGTATCAGCCTGTCCTGCTCTGTTGACCTTGGCTGTGTCTACAAGAAAACAAAACACTTTTCACCTTTGCCATGCAGAAAAGGAGCATTTTCTGCTTATCATTCAATAAAAGCAGTTTTATATCTTTACAGACAACAAGTTAAAGATCCCTTAGAAATATTCACTGTACATCCTAATTTGCTGAATGGGAGGGGAGTAAGGAAGAGGCACTTGATGCTGACAGCTCCAGGTAAGCTGGAGCTTGGGGCAAGGCACAGGGTGATTCTCCTGCCCCAGATCTCTTTGCAGTCGATACCAGGGCTCAGCTCAGTGGTGACCTACATCCTCTTTAGCACCTCACACCTCTGAACTAATTCCAGCTGGCCACAGAGGCTCTTGAGCTGGCCTTTAATTAATGACAGCAGGAAAAATCCCATCCCCTCTCATTTTGACTGGGCACTGCTGGTATTTTTTGAAGCCAAATGCACCTGCTCAAGTCCCAGCTAAGACCAAATCCTTTATTCCACCGAAAGCACAGATCAAAGGAATGTGGAAATAAACACCTGGCTTCCCACAAGGGAGCTTTTTCCTTTTATTTCTTCCCAAATGAGTAAGGACACCTTTAAATAGATTTTTAGACGTTGTTTTCAACTGTCAAGCCTGTCTTCCTAGCAGACCTCTGCTTATCTCATTCCTATAAGGTGCAATTATGTCAGACGAGACCTGTGGGTTCTCACTTCAGTAACACTGCAACCCTCAGCATCTTAATTCATACTTACTGATTCATCAGCCTGCTGATTTTCTGCCTGATGTTCTGCTTCTTGCTGTTCATTTGCATTATTCTGATCATCATCTTCACCTTCATCCTGGTGCTGGTTGTCGTGTTCATAAGCTGAGGAAATTTTTAGGAGATTATTGTTTTACAGCAGTTTTTAGTTATCCTTTTAAGAGTCTCCTACACTCAAGGTTCCACACGTGCTTTTAGCAGTGGGCAGCCTCTACATAAACAGATAATGCTCACAGAATTGATTTACTCCTAATAGGAAAAGAAATTGAAAGATTTAATCAATGCCCCAGGTTGGATGGGGCATTGAACAACCTGAGCTAGTGGAAGGTGTCCCTATCCATGGCAGGGGTGTGGAATGAGGTGAGTGCCTTCCAACCCAAACAATTCCATGATTCTGTAATTTAAAGAGACCAAACAAAGCCATAGGCAGAACCAGGAGCATAACCAAGATCCACAGGGCCTGGTAATACCAGCTCAGGTAAAAGGACACTTTTCCTTTCAGGAATGTGGGTATGATCTTTAGTAATTCCTCTATTTCACTCAGTGAGTTCAGCCGTGGTTATTTGAGCTTCTGGTTTTAAATTGCAAGTTTATGTTTCACTTGAATCCAATCTGGATATGAAATGAATATTAAAGTCTCCCATGCAAGGCAGTACACAAGGAGCCTGTGAGCATGGCAGGGACAGAAATTCTCTCTTACCTCCTTCCTCTTCCTGAATACCTTGCTCCTCCTCCCCTTGTACAATGTCCTGGTCCATGTTATCATAATGAGCCTGTTGGCTGAGAACATTAAAAGCCAAGCATCATTTCAGTTTCAAAAGTGTGTTTTCTGCTTTAATAAACAAACAAACCCCCCACCTGCAGCTCTGCCTCTCTCAGCAGCTGCCAGAGCAGGCCCCAGTTTCATGCTCTATTATCTGATATTTTCCCACATCACCTTTCCTGAAAAATGCTTGATAGAACAGAGACTTTCTTGTGCTGCTACACTGACTTTGTGTTTGTGTGTCTCTGTATGTGGAGCCTGCAGTCCTGAAGGGTATGGGTCAGGCAAAGAGTAAAGTCAGGACTCTGAATTTTAGGGAACAAACCTCCAGCTCTTCAAGGAATGAGCCAACAGAACCCCCAGTAAATCTGCCCTCAGGAACAAGGGAGCAGAACAAAGCTGACATCAGAAATCCAGAGCACAATGAACTCAAGAGGGAGAGTTGCACCTGAGGCGGTTTTTGAAGAGTTTCTCCCCTTGCTCTGCCTGTCTCTGCAGCTGCAGCTCTCTCTCCTGGAGCTGCTGTTGCCTCAGGAGCTGCCCTCTCAGCCTCTGCTGGTGCAGGGATTCCTGCTGCTGCCTCAGCTGCTTGGCCTCCTCTGCTCTCTGGGCTCCAAGGTGCTGCTGCTCCAGCTGCTGCTCGTAAGCTGCTTTCTGCCTCTTTGTTGGCGTTACCTGTCACAGAAACGTGTTAGTCACAGACTAATCATCCTCTCAGTGATCAGAAACAAGCAGGGAGAAAGCTGTCCAGAGGGAAAAAACAAGCTCCATGCAATTACAGCAAAGTTATTTTTTAAGTTTTTGTGTCCGTGCTTGAAGTTAAAACATTTTTTGGAACACAGACTGGAAGTGTTGAGGTATTTGTGGAGTACACAGGGAAGGAAGAGGAGATTTTGGGCTAAGGAAAGCCATGCTTTTCCTATAAATACCAATAAAACTCCCAACATATTACACAGTAAAAGGAGGTTTTGCTGACTGATAAGAGCAGAAGTTTCCATTGATTTAACTGGTAATCTCAGGGGAAGCTGCTTGTAGCCTTAAGTGAGACACTGCACATCTTTTTATACTCAGTAATAATTTAGACTAACTCCAGTTTCACAGCTTAACCCATTGCTGCTGTTCTGACCCTCTGCACCTCTTCAGCTCTTCAGCAACAGCTCCTCATTACACCAGAGTGACACAATTAATCTGCCAGGAGAGAAAGTGTT
This sequence comes from Peucedramus taeniatus, assembly GCA_013400575.1. Lineage (NCBI taxonomy): Eukaryota > Metazoa > Chordata > Aves > Passeriformes > Fringillidae > Peucedramus > Peucedramus taeniatus. Next base: position 270,735 of record WBNO01008493.1, on the reverse strand, counting down.
TACAAAGCCTACAGTGAGACCACTGAAATACATTTTCTGCTGCAGATGCAATCTAGGATGTAAATCCAGGATTTGCTGCTTTTATTTAGAGCTGCACACTGATTTCCCCTGGCTATTTTAGTCATGTTTGCCTGGCAGTTATAATTCCCTGTCAAACAACAGTGAGCATGAGCTGGCAGTGTGTTTGCAGAAGGCAGGTACCTCTAACAAGGAAACACTCTGCAATTTGCTGAGATGCATCAAGTTACCAAAGCAGAACAGTTCTCCATCCCAGCCTCCCTCTCACCTGCTGAGTTCTCCATCAGCTACCACAAGCCTCAGGTTTAAAGTGGAAGAGAAGATTCAGTCTGCTGCTCTTTTTTTATTTTTTTTTTTTCCATCTGCTGCTTTTTATCAGCAGAATTAATGTTCATTAAAATCTGGCCAGCACTGCAGTACAAGTGTGCTCAAGTTGAGCCTGAATCCTATTGCATACAAGTGCTTTGAATCCCAAATTTTCTATAAACATGACAGTAATTTTATCTAAAAAACAGCAAGTGCTCTGAATCCCAAACTCTCTATAAAAACTTTATTTTGCCTAGAAAGAGGTGACTGCAATACAAGGCCAGCAGTGAAAAGAGAAGCTTCCATTTAAACAGCAGATTTAATCAATTAGAAAAGAGCTCCCTACCTCTGACTGCTGGTGATCACCCAGCATGTTGGTTTCCTCTTCCTTTTGTTCCTGCTTTTTCCACTCCTGCTCTTCTGGGGCTTGGTCCTGCTCCTCCTCCAGGTGCTCAGGCTGCCCTGCCTGCTCCATTTCTTCCTCTTCAAGCTCTTTTTTGCGTTCTTCTTCCATCTGCTCTGCCCGTTGCTCCTCATCCTCTCCAGCTTCCTGCTGCTCCTGGATGTTCAGCTCCTTGGCATTCTGGCCCTCGTGAGCCCTTCCCTGCACGTGGGAAGGCTCAGCCCTGTTCTGTTCCTGGCTATTTATTTCTTCTCTCTCCCTTGGCCTCTCATTCTGCAAAACAGACAGAGGATTATGTGTGTACAACACATTTATGGGTTTCAGTTTCAAGAGAGCCAAGGACAGACTTGGATCCTTTTATGCCAGCCCAGAGCTGTTGTTAGGAGGGCCAAATGCCTGGTTTGGAATGAGCTCCTCCTGCCAAATGGGGTCATTTACCTGGTTTGTGGCTGCACAGCTACACAAGGTGTTGTACAGTTCCACCACAGAGTAAGTTAAGCCTCATTTTAGTTGAAAAATGAAAAACTCTTACAATTTAGTTGAAAAATGAAAAACTCTTACAATTCTACAAAGCCAGCTTTGTATTTCAGAGACACAGTTTACTGCTGGCTTTGGCAGAACTGGGTTCACGGCTGGACTCAAAGATCTTAAAGTTCTTTTTCAACATAAATGATTCCATGATTTTTATTTCTTGTAGGTTCTGCTGGCCAAAAAATTCTTGTAAAACAAAATCACAACTGGTTTTTCTTAACTTCTAGATTACACGTTTTCTGCTTGAACCTTGGTGTGCCAATTTTAAATAGACTGACTTCAACGTGCCCCTGGAACCTTGTAAAATAAAAAATTCCTTCAGAACTTCTAAAAGCTTTCTGTAACACTAGAGACAGCTAAAATTTTATTTAAAAAAAAGTAGATTTTGAGCAACTTCTTAAAACAGCTGGCCTAAACTTAAAACTGGACTAGTCATGTGAGAAAAGATCATCAGGAATAGATTTCCTTACCACTCAACAATTAAACCATTCCTCACCGCTTTCCTCCGGCAGTGACAAAGGTGCACAGTCAAACACACACCCTCCTAAGGGACATTCAGTTTTGCTGGATCAGAACCATTGCTGGGGTGTCTGGAGCTTTTACCTGCTGCTGCTGCTCAGCCCCAGCAGCGGGGGGCTGCGGGGGGCGGCTGTGGGGGGACGGGTCCCGCGCCTCGGGCTGCTGCTCGTTCCCTCCTTCCACCTTCTCCACATCCTGGAAACTCGGGATTTTTTTGAGCGTGTCCTTCAGCTGTTTGTATTCCTCCACCTGAGTCTAAAGCCAACATGTTAATTATAGTGTGTCCAAATTAATTTCTTAATCAAATGTAGTCACCTTGGAGTGAAGTTGCTGGCAGGACATGTGGTGGAAAACTTGATTTTCCAGAGAGGAGAAGGGATGGGAGCTTTTAAAATATAATTTTTTCCTCCAAACACTAGATGACACTGATCCATCAGGATCTTTTCAAAGTGCACATGCATACAAAGTGTATTAAAAAACATCTCTGTGGGACAAAGAAGTGGAGTTGTGTTATTCATGCCAAGCAGGAGAAGTGTCAGAAGGGGATGATGAAGCTTTCCTGGCAGACTAAAGTGAGAGAAGTCGAGAGCAGCACAACTTCTCCTTTGCTGGTAGAAAGAAGTGCAGCTCTTTGAGAAACAGAAGTTTTAAAGTACATCTACATGTCGTGAAAATGCCAAGTCCTCAACATTTAGACAGGTGTTAGACAAGACAACAGCCAACATACGGAACTGAGGCAAAGAAAATCACAGTGGTGAAGAGCAAGGGGAAAAGCAGAAGGGGAAAAAAGAAAAGAAGAAAAATGTAAATTTCTAAGGGCTTCCAGAAATGCAACAGTAAAATGTTGGAATTTGATTTGCTGTTTAATTTTGGACAGGATCAGGAAGCTCTAAAGAAAATCCAGCAGGGTTGGTATCCCAATCCCTGGCTCTGCAGCAGGAAGACTTCCTATTAAAGAGGATTTTTTGGGGTGAGCAGGGTGTATGAAAGCTGACCAACTGCACACACAACAGGTGCCACACCAGAGATTTCCCTGCTGCTCAAGGGTAGGTGTGTGTGTGTTTAAGAACCTCCACAAGCCTATGGACCCCTAAAACAGAATGGCCTAAAGGGAAAGCAGAGGGCACAGTGATTACTCCTGTCAGTCCAGGGGATGCTTCTGCTGCCTGATTAACTGGAGAGGACAAACTTCAGAGAAAAAAGAAGTATTTACTGGACATAAAACTAGTACTCAGGTCTCTGATTTTTTTTTTTTTTTTTGTCTCCAAATGGTGACCATGAAGAGATGAACACACTGGGATATGTTGGAATGAGCCCAGAGCAGGCCATGGAGCAGCTCCAAGGGTTGGAGCCCCTCTGCTCTGGAGCCAGGCTGGGAGAGCTGGGGGTGCTCACCTGGAGAATGGAAGGCTCCAGAGAGAGCCTAAAGGGGCTCCAGGAGAGCTGGAGAGGGACTGGGGACAAGGGATGGAGGGACAGGACAGGCCTTAAGCTGCAGGAGGGAAGGTTCAGATTTGATATTTAGAATAAATTCTTTACTATAAGGGTGGTGAGGTCCTGGCACAGGCTGCCCAGAGAGGTTGCCCCATCCCTGGAAGTGTCCAAGGCCAAGTTGGACAGGGCTGGGAGCAGCCTGGGACAGTGGAAGGTGTCTGTGCCCATGGCAGAGGGTAGAATTAGATGAGCTTTAAGGTCCCTTCCAACCCAAACCGTTCCATGATATTTAAACAGTGCCCATCCAGATCAGCATTCAAGTACTCTGTTCCACTGCAGTCATTAAACTGAACATTCTGATTCAAGGCCACAGCTTAAAAGGTGCTGATACTGGCAGAAAACAGTGTTTATTAAAATATATAATTAATCTGCCTGGCTGGGAAAAAGCACAAAGAGCAAAACACTTTAAAGATTCAGGTTAGTGCAGTATTGACTACTGGTGTTCTATGTCTAGAATACACCTAGAAATAGAGGGATCATTGATGGAGCTGGGAAAGAATCCCTTGGGGACTTTCTGCAGCTGGTTTGCAGGAGAAACCACACAAAAGTGTGAAATACCTTCTGTTCTCAAGGCATGTGCAAGACCCTTCCCTGGAGGGTCCCCACAGGACAAATGTCACAGCCTGGCTGCAGACAGAGAGGCTTTGTGTGACACAGGCTTTCTAATTAAAGAACTGGATCAAAGCCAGGAGAGTGGGGAGCTTCCCTTTGGGTTTGGTGAACCTCAAATCAGCCCCTCCACGTGGGCTTGTGGAATTTCAGATGTTATCAGCACACACCACACAGCAAACGTGGCCAGTGGGAGAAGAGCTCAAAATTAGCTGCCAGTGTGGGTTAGTGCTGCAGATTATGATTTTTCAAATATTCAGTCTATGAGGGACCTTCCTGATCTTTTTCTGTTTTTTGAGTATCTTACATATATTGACAGGCACAACAAGCAGAACTGGGGAAAAAAATTCAATGTTTTTAATGCTGCTAACGATTTTGTGGACTGTGAAAATGCTTAAATGAAGAAAATCAGTCAGGAATAAAAATAACTTCACACTGCCTCATTGCCTTTCCCTCTGATCTTTCACCAAAAGTCTTCCTCTGCTCCAACATCACTCCCACTTCCAGATTCCCTGTGGCCTCCACAGCTTGTACTGGCACAGCTGACTGAGCCTGCAACAGTTTGTGCTTCATGCATAGTTCACTTGAAAATGACATTTAGGGAACTTAATGCTGCTGGCTCTTCTAAAAACTAATCTGAGCTGCTCCTGGAGTTTACATACCTCCATACACATCTCCATCTATGTTCTGCTGCTGCTGCACTGATGTGTACTGCCCAGAGCAGCTGTGGCTGCCCCTGGATCCCTGCAAGTGTCCAAGGCCAGGATGGACCTTGGGGCTTGGAGCACCCTGGGATGGTGAAAGGTGTCACTGCCATGGCACTGGATGAGCTTTTTCCAGACCACTCTGGAATTCCATGAAAACCTCACAACCTCCCCAGTCACACACAAGGAGAGATTTTACACCAGCACCAGGTGTAAGAGATAAATGTGAAGGTCAGAGTGCAGGGTGCTCACAGCAGTTCCATCAGAGAGGACAGAGACAGAAAGGCACTGACAGCTCCCAGGGAAGCAGAGACTCTTTTCCCAGGACCACATGCACTGCTGGGCTGGCCACAGCCTGCTCTGTCCCCTGAGCCCTCTGGGGAGCAGCCCCTCGTGCCATGCACTCCTGGGTCCCCATGCCAGAGGCACATGCAGCGTCCTGCAGCCAGGAGAGGTTTGGAGACAGAGATTTGGGAAGCTGAGAGCCAGCAGGAGCTGCTTTCCTTCTGACCTGAGCAGCAGCTAGTGCACTCTTGTGGTCTTCCAATGTCACCACAAGCTCGTTGTGCTGGGACAGTAAGTTCTTATGCTGTTGCTACACAAAAAGAAGAACATCACACGTTTCACATAAAGTTCATTCTGAAGATCAGTTAGGGAGGCTGGGGGGGTTTGAACTAGGAAGATAATTCACTTTATTTTGAAAAGAAAATCCTTAGCTGGAATTTATTTATTTCACATGGAATGCATATTAAACAGGCAGAGGGAGCAAGCATACCAGGGAAGGCAATTTGGAGGCCAGGATATGTGAAAATAAAATAAAACTAAAAGTAAGGGTGGATGTTGATGAACATTTAAAAAAAAAAAACAGATATGGAAAACATCAGGCATTGTGTTTTGCCAAAACACAATTTTTAACTTGTAAAACCAAATTCTGATTTCTATACTAAATACTTATTTTTTATTTTTTATGGGCATATACCTAAAGTGCAGGTGGCCAAAGACAAATCCAGTTTAGCCTATTCCTCTCCTTTTTCCCACATAACAGAAACTACAAGTCTACAGCACAGCCTGCTTTGGGCTTGGGAAAACTTGGGAAATTTTTTTTCCTATTGATCTTGAAAGTTCTCCTCAGAGCAAAGCCTACCTTGACATCCTGCAGCTGGGTGTGAATGTCTTGGTGAGCTTTTCTCAGCTGCCTGTTCTCCTCCCGTAAGTTATACAGGGATTCTGTTGAAAAGAAATGAGAAGAAATACAGAGTTTAAACCTGGCTGGATTTGTAACACCAGGCTAAGCATTAAAATCAAGATTATAGCACAATCTACATAAAATCCCACATGAATGCTGTAGTTAAAATTAGGTAGAATAATTGTAAGGTTTTTCTTACCTCTCTCCCCAGCCCTATTAAAAGCTTTCTATTTTCAAACAGAAAATCATAACATTTGGTTAAATTTTCTATCAGTGCACCCAGCCTGCACCTGGAATTCTGCATCACTGCTCCTGCTGGGTGCTGCAGATGGCAAAATTCCCTCTGGAAATCTGAATCCTGAAAGGCAGGGAGGAAGGCACCCTCCCCTCTTTGCCCACATCGCACCTGGTGAGTGAGAATTTTGTCACAGGACCCATCTATTCCTTTGGAAGAGATGCCCAGATGGCTCCAAAAGCTTCTGGGATCAGGGTCAGAGGCTTCTATTCCCACTTTTTACATAATGTTGACATGGAGCCAACAAACAACCTCTGCCTGCAGTGCAGACAAAGCTGCAAACAGCTCCAGAACCAACCCCTGTGTGAGGGACAGGTGGCAGAGAAGGCTCTGATGGACACAGCCCCATCCTTCTGTTCCATGGAACTGTGTAATGAGGATGGAAGAGGCCTGAAAACTGCCCAGAATCTCCAACAGGAAACTGGATGCCAAGAGTAAAAACTGGATTCATCACCCAAATGTACAGGTGCAACGTGCTCCAGAGAAGCTGGTACATACATACATACAGGGAAAAAGGAGGTATAAAATGTAAATAAAGTCACTTCAGAAAGAGGCACAATTACATCTCTGCTAGCAGTGGCAAATATTCTTAGATTGCCTTGCAGTTACAAACAAGAAGAGGCAAACCTTTTTTTCCAGGTTTATACCAGTCTTAGAATTAAAAATTAAAGACTAACTCAACAACCTCTGACACTGGACAGGCTTTTAAGTGCTGGGTTTTTTGCTACTTCACACAGAAGCACAGAGCACATATGAACAGGTTTCAGACAGAGGCCTCAGAAAATCATCAATAAAATGGAACTTGTCAGGAGGCAGAAGATGCATGCATGACCTGTGAGTGAGAACAGAGAAAATGTCTCTGTCACACCACACAAAGCCAAACACCCAATTTAATGTGGGCAGCCAGACACAGGTTAAATTTACCCTTCAGCTTGGAGATCTCCTGCTCCTTTTCCTGCTGCAGCTGTAGGTATCTCTCCTTGTGATCACTGAATGTCCTGCTAAACTCCTCTCCTTGTTTTCTGTGATCTTCCTCAAGGTCAGCATGCTGCTTCTTCAGTTCTTCGTGTTGACTCTGCAAATACCAAGTTGGGACACTGGAACAGCTCTGTATCTGCAGATCTGGCTAATATTGTCTTTGGCAATTTGTTTAGTAAGTGCAGATGAATAGGAAGCATTCATAACAGGAATGTTATTATTCAAAGCATGCACATTGCAGCTCCTTCCAAACACAAAATGATCTCTGTGATGAGCAGGCTCCTGTTCCAGGGCTGTGTCACCTCACCCCAGAGCTGCACTGTCCCCCTGGGAGCTGCTGAATGTGTCTCAGAAAATCCCTACGTGCCAAACTACATGAGGGCTGATAAATCAGCCTTCCCTACAAGTAATTGCATCTGATAAGATTAAATTACCCACTGGAAAGCCTGACTAGGAAAAACAGCAGGAAACCATCTTTTAAAAGTCACAGGAAGGCACTGTCCACACCCTGACTCTGCCAGAAGCCAGCCAGGCTGTGTCCCCCCAGCATAACCAGTTGCACAGTGCTCTGCTGTCCCAGTCACCCACCTTCAGCATCTGGTGCTGCACACTCAGGGCACTGTATCTGCTGTTGGAGTCTTGCTGGAAAACAAAAGCACTCGTGTGAAACCCCTGGCACTGCCCTGAGCTCTGCACACACAGCTCTTGGGAGTCACCAGCCAAGGGATGCAGCTCCCCAGGACACAAATCCATCTCTCCCCTGGCTTTGGAGCTCCCCAGGACACAAATCCATCTCTCCCCTGGCTTTGGAGCAGAGCAAACTCCCACACTCTGCACCTACTGCAGCAGCAACCTGTTTTAACTCCTGTTCCTCAGCTCCCAAACTGCTCCCCAGTTTCAACATGAAATAGCCATAAAATCCTAATTTACTTGCTTTATAAAGAGTTCTCTACAGGTTTCTGGGTCCTCTGCCAGATAGAGCTTTCCTTCTGGCACTTGGTATATAAAACAAAGTTTCTTGATGTCTTTATGCTCTCCAGTTCAAAGCCCATGTGTTAGAAAGCTGTCACTGTTATTTTCCCTGGGGGCTAAGCTACAAAAAGATTTCTAACACCTTCTTATTCCCCTTTCCCCTTAAACAAAACAACATTACGTTTGAACTACCATAATATAAACAGGGGATTATTTTCTAAATTAATTTGCTAGAGAGGTATTAGTATCTCCCACTATAGCTCAAATAATTAGGAATTGGAGAGCACTTATGAATGCAGAGTAGAACTGGGATAAGTGAGAGCTCTTTCAATTAGGATTTTGCAAGATCTCTTCCTTTGAACAGTCATAATTGCAAAGTATTTCCTTTTCCTTGCAACTCAAATAGCATCAGCTATTAAAAACTTGTACTAGGCATGATGACTTACCCTTCCTTTATTTAGTGTTTCCTGTGCTTCTAGTTTATAAACAAGAAAATCTGCAACATAAAAGGGAAAGTAATGATGAAAAAAAAACACCAGGAAGATGAGAATCTGTGCTTGAATAACTTGACTGTTGAGTACATAAATTCTCTTCAAGAGCTGAATATTCATGAAGAAACAATTTTCAAAGGATCTTAAAAAAAAAAAAAAAAAAAAAGAAAAACAACCTATGGAGAATTTGACAAAATGTGCAAATTTTTAAAATGCCCAAACTTTAAAAAGTTTCATAAAATATTTTCTCTTAAAGGTTTCATATCATAGTGAGAGATGCAGAGTTCAGGCTCCAATCTACAGATGGGTAATTAAATCTGACACATGAACTCTCCCAGCAGAGGCCCAGGAGCATCATTCAGAAGGAAAAGGGCATTTATAAACTGTGTATTCTTGGAAATAATAAAACATTTCCTCATTTAATTCTCGAGCTCTCTCTTCCCAGGGTTTGGAAAGGTGTCTCCCGCTCGGGTAGCAGCAGGACCATTCTACACTAGATGGCACCAGAAACCCACCGAGACCCGCGCGGTGAGAATCGTTCCTTACTCCTTCTCAGCTCTTGCTAAAGCCCTATTTTTAATTCAGCAGCTGAGTCCTCGGTTTTAGGAAGAACAGAGGCTCTACCCTGAAAATAGGAGCGAATTTAGAGGCTGAGGAAACTCAGAGGATTGAATCCTGCTGAACTTCCACAGAGAGCGCACAGGGGTGTAAGAAATGCAATTTGTGTTTGCCTCACCCACACCTAGAATTTAGTTTTAGTCAGGAAAAGGTGTATAAGCACGTGCTCACCCTGAAGCACATGTAAAAGTACTGATTCCAAGTTTAATTTCCAGTTGATGGAATGCAGGAAAAGATCCCATGGTTTTGGTACAAGTTTTGAATTTTTGGCATGCCAGGACAGGATTTACATGTGCCCACACCCCACATATGTGTTGGGTTTTTTATGTACATGGATACAAACATAATCTCTGTGTTTATTACTTCATACTGCAGTCAGCTGTCAATAGTATTTTTTAAAAATTGCTTTTAAAAAGGATCTGATTTAAAAGGATTAAATAAAAAAGAACTACTAGAAAGAGCAGCACAGCTCTGCCAACTGGATCCTAATATATTGCTTATATATTACCCAACTCATTTAAAATTGAAGAAAAACCATTTGAAATTACTTTCTACTATAATCAAGTTAAATGTCAAAGTGAAAAGTTCATTTTTACCTTCTTTTGCTTTCTTATGTTCCAGCCTTTCCTTTTGCAGTGACTTTTCTAATCTTGACCGGTGCTCGTACACAACTGAAAAGAGACATTTTGTACACAATTCATTTCAAAAGTAACATACACAAAACTCACCATCCACCCCAACACACCCAGGGAGTGTTGGCACAGAATGCACCAGGAAAATACAAGTAGAATGAGGTCATGGGATAAAGGGCTGTTTGTAACCCTTGTGACAGTAACTTTTCCCCTTTTTGCACCCTTTATCGATCCCAAATCCTGGGTTATTTGCATTGCTAAACACGGAATGTGATAACCAGGTGAGGGATTTGTTTGTGGAGGCAGCCAGCTGTGGTGGAGCTACCAAAGCCTCTTTGCTTCTCAGGAATGCAGGGACATTTTCCACGTTTCCAGCCTCCCCTGCCTTGTTTGCACAGAGACAAGGAAATAGGACAGCTCTGCTGCCAGAGGAATTCCTGGCAGAACAAGGAGGGAAGGGAGATGCCCAGGGCAGGACAGCTCCAGGAGGTGCAGCAGGGCACTGCTGCCCAAGCTGAGGCATGGGGAACATGGGAGCCACCCTAAAATCCTCCAAAAACTGGGAATGCAGTATTCCTCTACACTGTCTCAAAATGGGGTTTACATTTATGACTTGGTTGTATCCAGGTGTGTTTAGGACATCCAACTCTGGCACAAAGTTCCCCCATGTGGCTGCCAGGAAAGCAGGATTTCATTCAGCCTGTGTTTTGGATATGGAGTTTGGGATGTGGCACATCAGTCCCTATTTATCCTTTCCTCACCTCTCATTATCTGAAACAGCCAAGTCTGCAGCAAAGATATCAATTAAAACTCATGGAAATGTACAATTAAATGTGCTTAAGCTCAGTTTAACACAAGTATCTTTCACTGCCCAAATTACAGTTTGCATTCCTTTAATGAGTTATTAATTTGTAATAAAACAATGAGTGATTTTTCCATCAAAACCAGGAAACTCATTTTCTGAGAATAAACCATTGGTGAATGCAAGCCTTCAACAAGAAGCATCAAATAAAGATTTGTATCTTGGCAGCCATAGAATACTCCTTTTGCACCTTAAAACATGTTCTTAATTCCACCAAGGTGCATTCTGCAGCCTTATCTACAAGTGTTTATGTTTTAGCTCTGAAGCTGGATTGCTAATCAATCCCTGGCACCTATCTCCACTTTGCTATTTATCTTCTAAAGTCAAGGGCATCATTCAAGATGAGCCAATGTATCAACACCCTCTGGAAGGGAACAAGCAGGCAATGAATATTCAAAAAGTCACCAGCAGGCTTGGAGAAGGGAAAAAAGAAAAAGCAGCACTACACAGCACTACAGTGATGGTTTTATGTAGGCCCTGAAGGTGGTGAATGCTGAATTATTGTGCAAAAGGAACAGTGGCAGCAGAGCAGCTCAGGAGAGCAATGAAAATCCATAATGGGCTTCCCCTCCCATGCAATCAGGGTGGAACAGGGTTTTTGGCAGAAACACTAAACCACAAACGGATTTGGAGGGAACATTTTCCATTCCTGCAAGTGCACCTTCCACAGCTCCTGCTGCTGCTGCTTTAACAAGTGTGTCTGTGGGGGGGGACCCTGCACAGCAAACCCGTCCCAGGGACAGGAGAAAGGGGCAGAGAAGGCAGGATTTGGGGTTTAGGGACCTCCCAGAGATCAGAGAATCCCTGCTGCTGGGTTTCACCCTGCACCTGCAGGGTCTGAACATGGGCAGTGCATCCTCTCCTCTACCTGCTGAGTAGTAATCCTTGAAATACTGGCACAAAGCTGGAGAAGTCCTAAAACAGCCCCTCAGCTGACTAAAAAGGGCAAGGAAAAACCTCCTCCCTCACCTCTGCCCTCTGAGTTCTGTTAATGACTGGCCCAGCACATTCTCCTCTGATAAAAATCCATAAACTGCAATGTACTGAAGGTGTTGATTAAAAATAATTATTAACAAAGCACAGCTCCTATGTTTCCTCACTTGCTCCTTTGGGGAGTCAGCTGCAGATCAGATTTTAAAAGTACATACTGGAGTTAATCTCCCATAAATTTGAATTATTTCCACCAGTTAGGAACTTTAGGAAGAGCCCAAACAAAGGGCTTGTAACTACAGCAGGAATTTCTCCTTCTTCACTGCCAGCCTGGATATAAGATATCTGAGCAAGAATCTGAAAGAAATTAATACACTGAAAAATAGGTTTTATAGAAAAGTCCACCCCAGTAGGAGGTGGAACCTATATAAGGAATCTGACAAAATCCCAATGCTGGGATGCACAAATCATTTTTCCTAGGGTAAACTTTTAATTTTGCACTGATCTTTGCACAAATAATTGAACTTTATTTCTACATTATATTTAATTGAATGGTAAAAAAAGGGGGGGAAATGTTGTCACTTAATGGCTAATAGGCACTATTCCAAAGCTGGAATTACTGCAGGTGTCAGCTTAATTCTTGAAATTACCTATGGAATTTAACCTTCACAAATGAACAAAGACCCAAAAACTCACAGAGCCCAGAAACTCAGCTGTTAACCTCACATATCAATAAAAGACCTTTCACCTTCAACAAGGAAACACTGAAACTCCTGGAACTCACCCCAGCAAAATCAAGTGCTCAAAGTTTTCCCCATAAAGAAAAGGAAGTGAGGGAGAAGGGAGGTGTGGAATGCACGTTCCCAGATTGCACCATTTCCACCAGTGCTGAACGTTAATTACAACACAGGAGTCAGGGAGCTGATGAAATTGAGATTATTTAACAGTCAAGGCTCCTTCTCTTATCTTTGCTCTGCCCCTTTAAGCAATAAAACTATTATTAAGCAAAACAAGCCTTTATTGTACATTTAAAAGAAAGCATTTCCTTGTTTACATTATTAGCAATTTTGTGATCCTGTTATGTTACTTTAATCATTTGGTCTGTCAGACGGATGATCCAGAGTCTAAAATCCCACAGCTCTCTGGACAATTAAGATTACACTGGGGTTTAAATACACATGATACAAGAAATTTAACTAATTTCAACATGACTGCTTGTTACACAATTCTGAAATCTTTCTCTGAGCTTACAGCAATATCTTTCACTTAAAACCTAAAGATTTCAGTAGTCTTGGCAACCCTCAGTGTTGTTTTCCCTCACACTGTGGCAGAGTTGAACAGAACCAGCAGCATGGGGTAAAACACACTGGCACCTCTCTGCTGACACTGTGAAGGTCTGCAGAACACAGACTTCTATAAAAATAGTTAGTTCCCCATTCCTGTCCCTGCAAATAGAGCCATTTAAAATGTGAGCCCATGGGAAAAGCTTTTCTGCTGAGAGTAAAGCATTTCCATGAGTCAAAGAGGAATCCCTTCAATATGGGGTGTAGGATAAATTCTCTAATCCAATGACAATAATTCCAATTTCGACCTCAGATGACATTTCATGACTCCTCTGACACATTTCATGCTGGGAGGAGATATCATTAATATAACAAGACCTGCTCCCCAAGCTTCCAGCCCTGTATTTAAATCAGTGAATCTGCTTTCAAACAAGATCCACTGATTTCACTACTGATAATCTTATCAGAAATAGACTATCAAACTGCAGCAGCAGGATTCCCACCATGGTACAAGCCATGCTGGCCTCAGTATCACAGTCTGAGTTCCATCCATTTCAGAGACAACTGAAATGGGGGGCTTAGCAATAAATGGATATTCCAGTGACACTGCAAATATCTTGGGAAAAATGGAAGTATTCCCACAATGAAGACTAGGAAGTCTGGTTTAAGGACAGAGCAAGAAAACAACATTCATTATGTACAAAAAACATCTATTTATCATAGAATGGTTTGGCTTGGAAGGGACCTTAAAGCTCAGCTTGTTCCACCCCCCTGCCTTGGGCAGGGACACCTTGACTTCCACTAGACCAAGCCACAATATTTACAATATATCAAACAAAATATTGAAACCATTTAATAATTTATGTCCCTGAAGTTTTCTGGTTTGAATTGCCACAAAAAGGACAGAAATAGAGACCAAGGTAAGGTGAAACTGATTGCATGTGAGGCTTCATTGTGGAACACCCAGGCAGGGATGGACTGCTCTCATTTTGCTTTCTGCAAACCCCAGCTGGCATTGTGTGGACTATGAGAATTACCTCAAATTCCAAACAAACTCCTACACTTTGCAATTTACTCACATGATCAAGTAATGGTTTTGTCTAATTACAGCCAGTCATGTCAAATTCCTCCTGGAAAACCACACCATGCACTGGTAGCTGTGCTTAAAAATGACCCCTGCTTTGACTGAATTCCCTAATCACTTATTTTGCTCAGAGCAGTAATAATTTGAAAAGTTTGTATTTAGTATCTGGATCTTTACATTCAGGGAAATTTTTTAAAGAGAACATGTGCTTTCAGAGATCGTGCACCAAAAACGAGCTATCAATTAAAATAAACATTTTCCTCTGCTTATTCAGTATTCCTGGAAGAAGTTTGAACTAAAAAGTTCCAGTAAGCAATTCTAGTTTTGCCTTCCCTGCAGTTCTGAAAAAATGGGAAATGCTGGAGAATTTGGCACATTAATGCACCCCAGAAACACACACTTGTTCTTCCATGAGATCACTGTGGCCTCCATTCAATTGCAAGGATGACAGGAAAATTAATTTTTAAACTGGAGCAAACATCTACATTTAATAGAATCCTTTTACTGCAGCCTGCCTCACACACTGCCTTTCTTAGAAGTCAATAACACCTCTAGGAAACAACAGATGCAAGGTAAATTGGGACAGAAGGAAGGATTTATCATGTTCAAAGTGTAAACTGTAATAGCTGCTGCTAAAAATAAGCTGGAGAAGGGGTATTAAATGTGATTAAATATTTAATCCCTCACAGATAGGCTTCAGACCTGACTTTTATCAGGAAGGAGATCATGTTTCCAGAAATGATTTCCATTGCACTCCACAAAAGGTTCCTTCCAACCCTGGGTACCATGGGTGGGATCAGCATCCCACCTTGCATTGCTGTTTTCTATGCACCAGTAGATGATAAAGGATTTGGGGTTTTTTTGGAGTGATGATAAATGCAAATAGTTCAAACAAAACCTGTGAAGTGATTTTAGACTAAAATTGGCAGAAAAAGACATAAGCATTGATAAAAGCTGCAGAGACAACAGTTTTCTTCTCACATCACCTCTGAAACTCTGGGTCTGCTCAACCCTCAGCTCCAGGAAACAAGGGCCTGTTCTTTCTCTCAAAAAGTGTTTTACACTTTTTTTCAATTTTATGAAGGTTTAGTAATTCTATCTACATGGTGTCGGGATGTGCATAAATATCTATATTCAGGAATTAGTAAAAAAATACAGCTTGAAGAAAAAAGCCCAATCTATAGATGCACAAACTGCATCCAGAAATCAAGAGTTTGAGTTAGTGATTCATTTTTTGACTGAAAATGGCTTAGTTGAGTGTGGTGGTGTGGACAGGGGTAGGCTCCTTACTCTGCCCTCCAGGAGCTCAGGCAGGCCATACTTCTCTCCTCACGTCTGTAATTAAGCCCTGGAAATGACTGCCAAACTCTGGGATCTGAGTCACCTCAGGAAAATAAGATAGCAGCTAATTCCAGGTACTTTAGGGGAAGGGGAAAACACAGAGGACAAGGTGGAGCAATTGCAGTTTCTTTTATTGATTAATTAAAAATACATAGTAGAAAATCTCAAGAGGTTTGGGTTGGGCTACGTGACCACAAAAAGATAAAAAGTGCATCCACCTCACAAGACCTTTCCTTAAACAAGGACAGCATCCAAACAGGTTGAATTCCTCAAGTGCTCACCTCAGGCTCCGACATGACTAGAAATTCACACCCCTGAATCCTGAAAATCCCAAGAAAAATCACCCAACAAAGGATTCAGCTTTAATTATTTGTTCTGTAGAGCTCATTTTTTCCAGTAATCTGATTTATTTCGCTTTCATTACCATCAAACCTCAAAGCAGCACCTGACTTTCAGCAGGGCAGATTAAATGACTTTTTCCCTGCAAGGATCCCATTCCAAAAGGAGCAAAGTGAGCTCTGTTAGCCACAAATTGCTGGCAATATCCTCACCAGCACATCAGGGATGCTATAATGGGTACTCAAATCTCCGTGAGGGTGGAAGCCTTACTCATAAGTTGCCCCACCCAAACTCACAGGCTGACAAGCAAACAGCCAGCCCAGTGAGACAATGTGCTTGGAACATCATTTTTAAGGCTCAGGAATTCAGTCAGGCAGGAATATGAGTGTCCAAGAAGCCAGAATGCAAACTCACCACCACCAACCCATCCTGCCTCCCTCCTGCTGTCCCAGCTCTGAAGTGTCCACTCAGCTCCATCACTGACAAGCTTTAGGAGGCTTAAATCACCATCAGTAACAAATATTTGGATGTATTTTGCATCACGTTGGCTACCAGGTCTTGGTAGAGAGGGGAGGGGGAACACCAAAGCCCAGGGAACAAACCCACCCCATCACCTCATTCTGCTCAGAATTCCTGCAGGCTGCCCTGTGATCCTCAGCCAGGCCCCAGCTGGGGTGCAGAGGGAATGCTGCAGCTCTGGTTATCCAGGATTTATCCACAAGGAAAGAGCACTTGGGCATGGATTACATAGAAATATAAATTACAAATAAATATGGGCACGTGCTCAATTTATCTTTCAAGTCAGAATTCAGCTGCTGGACATGGAAATTCCACTATGGACCTGGAAACAAACTGCCCTGAGTTACCTGATCTGAACACAGCTCCAGCAACTTTTCTGTACTTGGGTTATGAGTAAAAGCTGGATAATTTCAGATAATCCAAAATCTTGAGGTTGAGCTGCAAAACAGACACATCTATCTAGCTTATACATATTTATATGTATATGCAAATGCATATATATATATAAATATACATTACACCATATACCTCTTCCATACTAAAATTCTGCACAATTTCAAGTATTTCATGTGTTTTAAGTATTTAGAACATTAAATATCCATTGAAAATGTGAATGGAGGTAAAAAAATGGAGCCAGGTGCTCAGAGGAGGTTACAAACCAAAGCTTTCCATTTCAGGAAGCCAGGCAGCAGAATTTTGGTATGCTGCACTTGCCATTTCAGGGGAAGCACACACAGAACCAACCTTTCCTCTTACAGTGCTACCAGGGATCTCTCAGGCAGCAACAAAACACTATCAAAGTGCTGCAGTGTTATGTGCAAGCTGAAAGTCACAGGAATGACAGGAATTCAGGATTCTGTTACAAGGAAGAGCAACCAAACACACAGGAGCTGCAGTAGATGCAGTTCTATTTGTCTGATGGATGTGAAAAATAAGCCATTAAAAGTAGTGCTGGCTCTTCCCAGCCCTGCCAACTCAAGGTACAAGTTTAAGGCACTGTGAAAAAGGGATGTAACAGTGAAGTACACCCAGAACTGTGTGATGTCAGAGCAGCTTTGGCATTTGTGCAGTCTGCATGCAGATATGATAAATATTAACCACTAAGGTGACACAGAACTGTGATCCAGCACTGCAGTGCAATTCCACACACATAAAGCCACCACAGATCTGACCAACTTCCAGCAGGTCACCTCCTCAGGGAGCCTTCATTTAGGACAACTGGCACAACAGGCACAGAGCAATCGACATTTGCTTTACAGCTGGTGCTTTCTAGCACTGGATCAGAAACCTTTGAGGAAATCCACACCTTGGCCACAGCAGGGAAAACTATCAAGCCCAGAGTCCCTGCTGGGCTGGCTGCCAAGATCACAGGACAGTCTCAGGCTGTACAGAGATTGCACAAAGCCACCAGACACGTTAAGACTCTGACAGGAAGAGAAGAAAAAATTAAGGTGGTAAGAGGAACTAACTGTAGGCTGTTATTAGGATTAAGGATTAAAACAGATTAAACAGATTAAAATAGTACACAAGGGGTTACTTAACACCCAGAGGATGAGAAGACAGAAGCTGCAAGGGCTAAAAAGATGTCTGTAGATACTTTAAATCCTGCAGCAATCACAGGTACAATCAGGCTCACCTGCAGCTATCAGTGTTCTAGCAACTGAAGCCTGCTCCTGTATGGCCAATAGTTCAAGACTTAGTCTGACACAGTTTTAAAGGAGGCAAAGAGCATCAACTTTTGCTTTTATCACATTAAGAAATACTAAGTAAGATTATCTCCATGTTTCAAATGTATGTAGTGCTCAGAGAATGAGACTTTAAAATAATCAGCTTACTGGGAAGATCAGCTTCTCTATGAAAGACTTTATAGATAACAATGACTTCAGGTTTTCTCAGCAGTCAAAAAATTCTGTGTCATCTCTGAATTTTGCCCCTGGTATTCCCTTTGTGGATTACAAAAGCAGCACTACTTTCTCCATGCCCAGCAGAACTCTGTTAGAGAAAAAAGCCAAAGTTTGACATTCTTCTACAAAATCTTCTGCAATCTGATCCTCTAAAGGGGGTGAGTTTAAGATCCCAGCCTTTCTAACCCAGGTATTGTTTCCCAGGTCTGCCATCCTTCCCTTGGTACCCTGGGCTCATTCCAAGGGGCACAAACACTTCTCAGCAGAGTGGCTGAAGCTGTGAACACCAAAACCCCCCAAACCCATGGCCATGGGCAGCTCTCCTCAGATCAGGTGTGTGTGTTAAATGATTCTGAGACTCTCCCTGCCCCATTTCCCAGTGATCTCTGCATTCTGCCTTAGTTTTCTCCTACGTATTCCCAGGAGATTGAGCCTCCTTCATGTGTTGCTGTGTTTGAGCAAAACAAGGCAATGAAAAAGATAAAAATCTAAGACAGCTGGCTTTTCATGGAAAAACAGACAGAACAGCTCATTCGGGCATGAAGAACTGGCAAGTACCAAAAAGAAGGTTGTTATTACCTACATGGATTAAAAAAAAAAACCAATAAAAACAGGAAAAATAGTAGAGGGGACAGCAGGAAGTGAAGGGAGTTCCACTCTGAGCTACAGCTGAGGATCCTGATTCAGATTTTGGGCAGAACAAAAGCATTCAGGTCCTAAATTGCCACTGTGTCCATAAACTCAGGAGTGTCCATGAACCTCAGGCATTTCACAAATGGACTCAAGTTTCACTCACAAGCCTTGACAGGGGAACTCCCAAGTTCCTCTGTGTGCAATCAGGAAAGCAACTGCCTTTGTAAGCTCCTGCAGTCACAACAAAACCCTGCAAAAAGTCAGACAACAGGTGATACTTCACTGCCCCCCAAGAGATTCACTCCAGTCAGACTTCCAGGGGCACAGCCAGCCTGCCACAATACAGCCTCAGCATTCTCAAAAACACCACTTTTAGAAGTTGCCTTTTATTTTTGTAGTTTACATTTAAACCTATAAAAGCCTCCTGATGAAATGGTTGTTCAGGAAACAGAAGTCCAAGGTATCCTTTTCTGCTCAGCTTTGAAGTCTTAGTCAATCACCCAGGAGAGCTGTGAACACCAAGAAATCAATCCCTGTTGCTGTAGCACCCTCCTTTCCTTTAACTTTGCCCTTTAACTGGTTTCTTTTAAAAAGATTTCAGAGTGCTTCCATCATATTTCAAGCCCCAAAGTTATCTCTAGTCCAGGATCTAGAGAGAAACTGGTTATGCTGCATGGAAAAGACAAGCTGCATTAATTTACCAATGCAATACTTTAATTTTATTGTTATCATAAAGCAATAAACTCAAAGAATAATCTTTGGACAGCCAAGAGACGTAGCTCAGATATTTGTAGAGCGTTTTTTGTTTGTTTGTTTCTTAAATTGGCAACAGGAACATTGTTGATTTAAAATCCAGGTCATTTAAAATCAAAAGTTCAAAGTGCAGTCAGATACTGCACCTGCAAACTGCAATTGCTGTCAGCATTTTATGTTGTTTCCAAGTGTCTGCTTAAAGAAAATTCCCTCCTGTAGTTCCATAACAAAGAGTTAAACAGGACAGGCTCAGGAATGGATTTGGTGGTGGATATCACCAGTCAGCCTGTGTCCCTGCAGGTGAGCTGGGCACAGGCTCTGAACTCTCTGTGTTCTCCTCACTAACAAACTCCTGCTGCAAAAATCTGGGTGATTGTGCAGGGGAGACCACTGCAGAAAGACAGGGAAGAAAAGTTTATTTCCCAGATCCTCTGGAGCCCTTAGGAACACATCTTCCCTTTACTTTAGTGGGATATTAGGCAGCTAGAGGCTGCTGCTACATTTAGTATTTCTCTGGGCTCTCACTCTCTCTTAGGTGTAACAGCTACTTCCAGAGCACAGGAAAATTTAAAGAACCATTTTTTATTGTTACATTTTATTTTTCCTTCTATTCTGTGACTTAATTGCCAGTGATTATTTTTTTAAGCAGGGTTTATTGCTACCTTATTTGGCATAGATAAATTCTCCTGCTTAATGGGCTTGATACACTGGCATGGATCCCAGAACCATGTGAGTTTATTGCATGGATCATCAAATCTATTAATGTTACCAGATCCTGGTCCATATCTCACACTTCCCATTGATACACTGAAACAGGCAAGAGAATTACAGAAAATGCAGCTCCCACAATTGCCTGCTGCTTCCATGAACACTCTTGGATAGATGATGGCTACTCAAAATCATGTTTCAAGCATGGAAAGTTCAACCCAACAGTCCAGACCTCACATATCTGATCCAGAGAATCTCTCCCTTGTGTCAGGACAAAGTCTGTTGCACGCTCCTCTTTGGCAAAGCTGGAGCAACAGAAAAAGCCAACTTGTCAAATTTTAGCTTGAGAACAAGATGTTCCTGTGTCCTCTGCTGGCAAATGCACAGCCTAGCAAGAGTAGCCCTTTAGCCATCTGCCACACACCCCCTTCCCAGCCAAAAATTTACACCTTCTCTGTGACTAAAACGAAGGTTTCTGGCAAAGAGCTCCCCAGTATTACCTGGAAATGGCCTGAAATTGAAATACTAACTAAGGATGGTGTCAGCTGGTGACTGAAAACGTTGAAGGAACCAATCACTGTAAGAATCTAACAGCATAAACCCAGCTCTGTGCTCTCTGCACACAAACTGTGTGCTGCCAGGCATGCTTTGATGGATGCTTCCACAGGGAAAAGGATGGCTGAGGATCACCCTGAAGTTTAGTGCTGCCACAGCAGATCCTCTGATTCTTTTCATGCTATTTTGAGAGAGAAAACTTGAAAGTTGTCTCTGGGCTTTGTCTGTGCTGACCTGATAACCTTGCACTTGACAATTAGAGAGGTGCTGAGGTCTTTCACTTCCCCGACCACTGATGCTTCAGGTACATCCCTCCTGCTTTGCTTCTGATTTCCTGGCATGCAGGTGTCAGACATAGACAACTTTTCATCTTCAACTACAGGACACCCACATTTGCTGCATCCTTAAACCAAGATATGCAGGGATCTGTATTTTTGTGGCACCTTTAAGCCAAGAAATTCAAAGTTATTCCAAAAGTAATAGAACAGCCTCACCCAAGTAACTTACTTGAACTTTACTTTTAAATCACCCTTTAAAACCACTTTATTAGAATACTCCTCTCCTCCATCCTGCTATTTAAGGTTTATGCTGCCCAGGAGCTGCAGATGGATGCTCAACATAAAACCCTGCAAGACAACAGAGAAACCCACAAAAATCCCAGACTGGACACAGTCTGCAGTGCACGCCTGCCTTTCCCGTTTATGCCAGGAACCGCCAAGTGATGTGCAGTCCTTTGGGAATAAGAGTCACTGCAGGATGTGCGGGATCGAGAGGGCATGAGAGCTCTTTAGGAATCCTCAACACCTCACCCTGACCTCGGCGGGGCCGGGATCCCAGCGCGGGGAGGGAAACCCTACAACTGCACAGGCTGGAGGAGAAAGGGGAGAAGGAGCAAAACTTTGAGAGAGGTCGGACAGCCGGAGGAGGATGAGGGTGTTCTGCAAGCCTTGGGGAAGAGCAGCAGAGGCTCCTGCCGAGGGAGTACCTTGTAACTGAGCCGAGAGCGACTCCTGATGCTGCTGGTACTTGAGCGCCGTGGCCTCAGCCTTCCTCAGCTGGCCCTGCAGCTCGTAGTAGAGCATCGCCCCGTACAGGAACCCGAACACCACGGTCAGCAGCAGCAGCGTCTGGAAAATCCGCTTCTGTTTCCGGGAGCACATCCCGTTGCCCATGTCCCCGGCGGGGTCCCGAGGGCCCCCGCCCGTCACGGCTCAGCAGCGGGCGGGAGGCGGCGGCATCGGAGGCCCCGGGAGGAGCAGGAGGAGAAGGAGGAAGGGAAGGAGGGACGGCGGAGGCGGGGCCGGCCCAGCGATTCAGCCCCTGGGCACGGCCGCGGTGCCCGGGGCGGTCTCTGCGGAGCGGGCAGCGGCGGGGCTCATGCCGGGGATGCTCCGCGTCCCTGTGGCCGTGTNCATCCCCCTCATCCCCTCAGCGCCTCAGCCCCGCATCCCCTCAGCCCCGCATCCCCTCAGCTCCACATCCCCTCAGCCCCACATCCCCTCATGCCCTCATCCCTTAAGCTCCACATCTCCTCATGCCCTCATCCCCTCAGCTCCGCATCCCCTCATGCCCGCATCCCCTCAGCCCCGCATCCCCTCATGCCCGCATCCCCCGGTGCGGGGCCGCCTCAGGAACGGGGCTCATGCGGTGATGAGCGGGGGCTGTG
>WBNO01008493.1:216784-248282 GCA_013400575.1 Peucedramus taeniatus | reverse complement strand
AGCGGGGCTGTGACAGAGGGGCTGTGGCAGCGGGGCTGTGACAGCGGGGGTGACACGCAGCGCGTCCCCAGTGACACTGCCGGGACTGTCTGGGGCTCAGGGGCACCGGGAAGGCGAAGCCCCAAAGAGCCCCCGAGGCTTGGAGGAATCGCAGGATGGTTTGGGTTGGAACAGACCATAAAGATCACCCAGTGCCACCCCTGCCATGGCAGGGACACCTCCCACTGTCCCAGGCTGCTCCAAGCCCTGTCCAAGCTGGCCTTGGGCACTTCCAGGGATTCCCAGCTTCTCGAGGAATTCCAGCCAGCCCCACCCCACCCTCACAAGGAAGAATTCCTCCCCAATATCCCCTCTAAACCTGCTCATCACATTAATCTGTTTTTTCACAGCTTGTTGGCTGCACTTTGTTTTGGGTGTTGATTGTCACAGCCTTCACTGTCCTTGGCCATTTCTTCCCTCAGAGTCCAGCCCAGGCCACTGGTGCATCTCAGGTCAGTCTCCCCAAACTGTGCCATCCTAATTCAGTGCTCCCAAATCCCTCTGTGGTGCTGAAAAATGTGTCACGTATACTTCATCAGCATAAATTCAGACTTAGCCTAAATACAGCTCCCTCTCCTAGTGTATTTTATTACAGAACAAACAGAACCCAACCAACTCTCAAGCTAAACTAGAAAAATAAGCAAAAAATCAAATTAATATGCCAAAGTTATTTTTTTTCCTAAATATATTTAACTCATGTTAAATATATTTAGGAAAAAATATAATTTTTTAAAAATCTGTGTTTTGCATAGGCATTATTCTGGCCTTAATAGAAAAACAACATCAAAGAAGCTTAAGAAATTCTTATTCACATATTCTGCATATTTCAGTAATTAATAGCAGTCAGTACCACAAGCTAATATGATTTCTAAGTGTATTTCAAATATCTGCTTGATATATTTTCATTTAATGGAATCTCTTGCTCTCATTTTGAGGACCAACGTGTTTGAAATTATGAGTTAGACACCAGGAAAGAACTGTAATTGCTTTGAAACAGTGATGATTAAAAAAATAAAAGTCATGACCTTTTCCCTTGTCTTTAGGAAGCTTCCTGGGGCACTCAAAGTTACATTTAAATTCTTTTCTTCCAACCATTAGTGTATCAAGTTGAGGTATTTTCATGCTGGTTTAGAGTATCCATTTCTTTCACAAAAAATATTTCCAGGAAGTTTCTTATCACCCAAGCTCCAGCTCCCCTTCCTCTACCAAAACTCCTTCAGAGCTGTCCTGTGCTTTTGCCATTTCCAGGCTCTTCAGGCTGAGCTCTGCTGAGTAAAATGAGATAATTCTTTATTTCTGGACTAGGCTTTCAAATCACTGGGGGTGATTTATACTTCAGCATTACAGCTCTTCAAATGATTTAATTTTTTGTGTTTCCACTTGTTGCTCACATCACCACTCATAAAACCTATCTGTGTCTTCAGTTTTGATTACTTTGCACTGGAGAACAATTAGCTGACATTTTTAAATGCTTAAAATGATAAAATGTAAATTTAAAAGGACACTGAACCCACAGTGTTATTTAATATCTATTCCAAATACATTTAATTGATTATGGTGTAAATATACTTCAACTGCTAGTAGAAATTGGCAATATCATTAACAAATACTAGGGAAAAAAAAAGCAGATGACTATTTCATTTTGTTTAATCAAATATTACTTATATTTAGTAGCTGCTAGTGATAGATCTCTTCAGCTCGTGTAAATTGTGATTCTCCATGAACAAACCAATTAAAGCTGAAATGAGGAATTTATTGGGAGCAAGGGACTATTATGCAAAGCTATTAGGCAAATTTGAATTGGAAGTCCCAAAATAGAAAGGTTTGGCCCTAAAAGAGGCTGTAACATATTAAAAAGCATTAAATTAGTTGCTAGGAGAGAAATGTTACTTGGCCTAATCTCTGGATAGGTTACTGATCTAATCAGGAGAGATGAGGGATGAGTGGTTTCCAGCTTGGGGAGCTGGGAGGCTGCAGAGGGAATTGGTGGCAGGAATTCACACAGAGCCATTTGTCAGCTCTGGTCTCATTTCCTGGCCACGGGAGGCTGGTGCAGCCCCACTGCTGGGAGCTTGTGCTGCTCAGCACCAGCTGCTGGCCACAGATTGGCCAATCCCACCACATTTAACCAAGGAATGTTGAGCAAAATGAGGTTCCTCTAAGTCGTGAGAAATGTATAAATTATAACCCTGTAAGCTCCTCTCCATGTACTCTGGATAACTGAGAGCCTGAGCAAGGGAGAGATGTCAGAAAAATCCCATTTCCTTCGCACACAGGTTCTCATCATCAACCACCAGATGAGGGGAGTGCACCCCTCTGTAATTTGGACACCACAGGACTACATTTTTGGGTTGCTTGTTTCCTTTGTTTATTCTCCTCCTCATAAGATAATTTTCTTGTATTTTCTGTCATTTTTTTCCCTGTCAGTTTTACTAAACTCGATGCCACAATTATTACATCTCTAATAAAAATGATCATTGAACAGCTTTGAGTTTTTCCAGAATGGTGCAGCGAGAACAGCAGCTAAACAGATCAGGCAGCAGGTCTTTCATTTATTTTTATTTTATTTTATCAATAGATTGGGGTCCCAAGTGATGAAAATGCATGGTGCAGGCTGTCCCACACAAGTCACACAACATTTCTTTGGCTGCCAGAAGTTAAGGAATGTCCTGGCAAGGCATCTGTTGTTACCTCTCCAGCTACAAAGTATATTCCAGCTGCACATGTTTAACTTTTTTGTCCAGTGGCTAAAGCTTACTTAGGCATACAAGGATTGTTTTAGCATGCAGTGTCATTTATTAGTGATCAGAAGCTGCAGGAAAAAAAAGACTGGACTTGAAGAGGTGTATGCTCCTGGGAAAATTGAATTTACCTCTTCTTGAAGTCATAGTTTGTGACATTGGGGGAAATCAGGATTTTTAGTGCTGAGCTATGTCTCAGTGTCCAGCTCAAGTAGTCAGTTGAACTCAGTTTGCTGATGTCCAGATTGGAGGTGAGAACAGGAGGGCTGTGTTTTCACATAGAAAGTTCTGTACTATTTTATATTCTGGGAGAAAAAATAATCAAACATAAGGCATCCCAAACTGGACACTCCAAGTTATCCGTGCTTTGACATTCATGTTCTGGTCACCCCAGTTCTGGATGTGGAATAGGAGATGATGATTGACTTTTACTTCATAATTGCACATAAAGACACCTTTTTGTAAATCCTTCAACATTCACGGTAGGAATGGGGATGAAACACTGGTGAGAAAATTTTGTGGGGGTACAAGGAGTAATTTAAACAATTCCCCACTGAGAAATGTGAGAAATGTGGTTCCTCTTGGAGATGACTGAGGAGGCTACACTGGGACTTTATCTTGTTTCTGGCACTTCCTGACTTAAAACAGTCTTGTCATTTTACTGGCTCAAAACCATTATCCTTTGTGAATAATTCATGCAGGTAAGTAGATGCATTCAAATGTGCAGCTGTCGTAGCAGGACTTGGAAGTAGCAGAGCTGTATTTGCCACAGAGCTACAAATTCACTTTAGTGCAGGATGTAGGATGCACTTGGAATGGCCATGTGTGACTTTGTGTCACTGCCATGCAGTCACCACAGCTGAAATTCAGTGCATCCCCTGCTGGAGCCATTAGTTGCCTGTCAAGGCAAAACAACTTCTAAGAAACACTGAAATCTGATCAGCCTTTTGCTGCAATCCCCAGGGGAAAAAAAAACCCTCCTCGTGCCATTACATGCTCCATTGTTCTTAACATGACAGCTTCCATAAAAACAGTAGTAAACACCTAAAAGAGTAGGATCCCATGTCTTTTATACAGTGAATTGACTTTAAACAGTGGTCAGGTGATCCACCAGATGAGAAATTCACAACTGGAAACCTCTTTTCTTGAGGAACAAAACAGAAAAATCATAATGAGTGCTAACAATAATCTGATACAATGTAGGGGCAGGATATTTGAGTCTTTGGGCACTGATCTTTGGGCACAATTTGTGCATTTTCACAGGGATCTGTTTATATTTTGATTCTTTGTGGTTTTCTGATGCTGCAGATCCCTCTGAAATACAAACAACAGCTCGGGCTGCCCCGAGGATGAACAACTGCACATCAAAGCCCTGGGGCTGTGCCTGCAGCCAGGTAGGAATGGGAGGGAAAAATTCCAAATGGGAGGAAAAATCCCTGACTCTTGGGGGAGCACCAGGCAGGTGTGAGGACAGGAGAGCCTGGTGGGTTCTCTGTTCCTGGAGTGTTGGGGAATTCTCTGTCCTGTCTGCAAGGGAAGGGGCTGCCCCACTTGCTGTTCCAAAGGACAGCAGCTGCATTCTGCTTTTTATGAGTTAGAGGAAATTGTTGAGCTTGGGAAGGCTGGCTGCAGACATTGTTTGTCTCTCATACACAGGATAATCTCCAGTGATTACTTTTTCCTGGTGCATTTCCTGTTGGGCTGTCCAGAGGCCGTGGCAGATGCAGGAGTAAATAGGTCAGTGAATTTTGAATTATTCCATCCCCTGCTTTTTCCAGTCTTGTCACACTTATCCACTTTTTTTTTCCCCAGTCTTTGTTTTTCCAGCACCTGAATAAAAGCCAGAGTCTGATATCCCACAGCTGTAAAGCTGCCTGGCCCTCCAGAAATCCCATCTTCATAATAGTTTACATTGCCATTGCACTGTAAGATAGTGAGTGATGAACTAATGCACATTCCTTGATGTTTATGTCTGGATGGCCTTGTGATTTTTAAAGGATTTGAAATGGAGACTTTCAAATGGAGTTTGGAAACTCTTACTTTGTCAAGTTAATTTGAGGAGAGAAAAACAACCGCTCAGGATTTTATGTTTAAAATCTGAAGAAATGTAGATAAAGAATTTTAAATGAGCTTAAAATGAACTCAGGACTTCAACAGCCATATCCCCATTCATTTTCGTGGGACTGTTATCTCTGTTAATGATATTATCATGGCCTGGCAGACTCAGAAACAGAAGCTGTTTTTCCAGTCAGTTACAGGGTTATCCCCAAAATAGCAGTTTTAATTTAATTTGTGTTATTGACTTCTAGCTTCTTGCTATTCACCAGGAAAACGTGTACATGCTTTTTTCCCAAAACATAAGTATCTTTCCTAATTGTTAGTCTTGGAAGGGCTTTGCTGTTACATTACCATCTAAAATTAATTCCAGTCCAAAGGAATTCTACATATTTGTTGGGAAAGTATAAGAGTATGGAGGAGTGGAGAAAAGGGCTGAATTTGAGAAAGACCTGCTGAAAAATCTCAGTCTCTTCTGAAAGATATTCAAAATTACTTCAATCCTATTAGTGAGAATAACTCTTGAGTACTTCCTGTTGAAAGAACTATTGTGTTTTATTTGCTACCATAGCCTCATTTGAGGCATTCTCTTATTTCCTGGAAGATAAATGGCTGCTGGCAGCTCTCAGTCACTGCTACATCAGTTTTCCTCACAGCTTTCCCTGTTTCCCAGCTCCCTGCTCTGTCTGGGATTGGGCAGAGGTCAGTTTTATTATGCACATGAGTGAGGATGACAAAGTAAAGAACCTCTAAGGACTCGAATGATGGAGATCCTAAAAGAAATAATTAATGGTTGTACCAGTCAGACTCCTGAACCAGCTGTAGAAACCACACTGGAAATTGATCTTTTTTGTCTGTGAAAAAACATAACTTGGCTTTTGGCTTGCATCCATTCAGCACTGTAAGGACAGGAAAAAAGATCCCGTGAGCTGTTTGTTTTTGTAGTTATTAAAACCGATGAGCTCAGAGTTTGGAAATGCTGGGAAAAAAAAAAAAAAAAAAAAAAAAAAAAAAAAAAAAAAAAAAAAAAGAAGTCCTGGAGCAAAGCAAGGGGAATCCACAGGCAGGGTGGAGAGGGAATGTTGGATATCGGTGCCACCTAGTGGGAATTCTCCAGAAGATCGAGGAGAACCAGGCTGCTGCTTTTCACCCTAAGAAAAACTCTTAGAAAATAAAGAAATCATTGATGCTGGTGTGGGTGCTCAGCAGCGTTGTTAAGTACTGCTGGGAGTGTGTGAGATGGAGGCTACAGGTGGTGGATGGAAAAAGTAAAGTTAATTAAATCTGGTACAACTCCTTATAAGGGGACTGTGTATTTTAGAGTCAGGTAACAAAAAACCCCTAACACTGCTCAGTGGGTGCAGGGGAGCTCTTTGCCTGTGGAATATTGCCCTGGAAGGTTGGGGAGGGGGTCGAGACAGTGCACATGCAGGATTTATTAACCATACCTGTGCTGGAAGTGCTTGGAGGCAATGGAGCTCATAAAATTTTACAAGCATTTACACAGCACATTTACATTGTGAATAAAGAAGTGCTACAGCTGCTGGTAAGAACCTCTGCACAGAGTTACTGCCTTGTAAATAATGAGCCTTGAGAGCAAAATCTGCTCACCTACAGTATCAGACATTCTTGTGCTCTGGCCATGATGATGAACAGTCCCTGAGAGCCATGAAGTCCAGCTCAGTGCATGCCTTTTCTTGTTTGATTGAAAAAAAAATTCATTTCCTTAGGAAATGATGTTGCAATCAGAAAAGGGTGTTGTGTTTGTGTGTTGCTCACTTTCAAACATTGCAATTCATTGTTTAACTCAAGCAGATTTACCAGAGGGCAGCAATCTCAGATATGACATTCCTGAAAGTTTCATGGAAATGAGTGTCCAGGTAGTGGAGAGTCAGCCAGGGGGAAAAGTGCCATCAACTGGCCCCTAATAACATGGAAAAATACTTAATACGTACTGCTAGCACAGAAAAAAACCTACCATTACTTTTCATAGTAAACTATAAACCACAAGATTTTCAAAGATAAACTTCTGCTGGAAGTATTTGCTTGGGCAAAAGCAACAGAAAAGTGGTAGTAAAATAAGAATGTGAGTGGGATCAGGGCATTGAGCAGCATCAGGGGTTTTACTCCTGATTCCAGTCTGCAGTGGGATTCTAGCACACTGCCT
Source organism: Peucedramus taeniatus (assembly GCA_013400575.1). Classification (NCBI taxonomy): domain Eukaryota; kingdom Metazoa; phylum Chordata; class Aves; order Passeriformes; family Fringillidae; genus Peucedramus; species Peucedramus taeniatus. The sequence goes on along the minus strand of WBNO01008493.1, from coordinate 241,280 downwards.
GGCACCACTGACTGCCACTAGGATTCTCAGCTGGAGTGCATTTAGGTCCTGGAAGAAACCCAAAGTGTTTGCCTAACCTGGCTCTTGCTGTTTGATAGCAGAGCCTGGTGCACTCTGAGCAGGTTCTTGGTGTTTGCCTCTCACTCTGCTTTAAATGTGAGCTCACCCTGTGTCCAGGGGGGCTCAGAACTGCAATGTGTGACTGCCAGAAAGGTCTCATTTAAAAGGGGATGGCAATTCACAGAGTCCCAGGAGAAAAAAAAAGGAATGGAATGAACTCATGATCCCTGTGCTTCCCTGGGACACCTTTGCCTGTCTTGTGTTGGGCTCAGAGGGGCCCTCCCTTCCTCCCAATTTCCTGTGGAAAGAGGAGGATTTGTGTCATGGGCAGTTGGCCTTGCACCTGAAGAGGTCAAAGATGTGTTTGCAGGAGGTCAGGCCAATCCTTGAGGAGGAGAGGGAGAGAGGAAGAGACCCAGAAGCCTGGTGATGCAGATCACAGAATCCCAGAATGGTTTGGGTAAGAAAGGACCTTAAAGCCCATCCAATCCCATTCCCTGCCTTCCCCTGCACCTTCCTCTATCCCAGGCTGCTCCAACCCCCTCCAACCTGGCCTGGAACTCTTCCAGGGGTGGGGCATCCACGATCAATGGGGACACTCCACATGTTTCAGCAAATAATTCAAACCCCACAGCATCAGGCTGTGGAAACCTGGTTCTCTGTGGCTTCTCTTTGGGTGTTTTATGCTTTTTGGAGTGTCATTTCTGCTGACCTGCTCCAGGGCTGGGACATGAGCCTTTGGAGAGGAACTGTAAATGTTATTTCTTGCATGTTGTTTATTATCTTCAAAAGGAATCTCCTTTTGAAACAGCCCCACGGAAGTTCCTGTATTTAAAAATAGCAACCCTAAAGGGCTTCAATTTTCCTTTGGGCTTAGCTTCTTCCAGATTGCTTGAGTCAAGGAAAAGCCTGAACATACAGGGAGGAAGTGACATAGACATATTGCTCATGATGAGAGCACTCAGCAAATGGGAAACAGAAATTTGGCATGGGTAGTAAGGAAGGTTAAAATACATCTGGACTAGAGCTGTGGTATTCCAAGGGGTGAAATAACCAAAACAATTGGAAATCAAAATGCATTACTGGATATTTTTACATTCAAATACCAGCAATTAGGAGAGGGAATTTGCCAAATTTCGATAAAATAGGATTTTATTGTGGTGAGCTTTCTGCAGTGGCTCAGGTAAACTTCCTTGTTGCTTAAAATTAATTTTTTTTATCTCTGAAGAGGCTGAAAGAATGGAGAAAGCTGCTGCAGCAAAGCAGTAGAGCTTTTGAGTTCATGTAGCTCATGTAGAAGAAACCTACTGTTAGGAAGAGCTGATGATTTTTCTCATTTCAAATGGCAGAAATCTCCAAATCTAAAGGTAAAATAATTGGTGACGTCTTACCCTTAAGAATGAGTGATTAAAAGTGCAATTCCTAATCAAACCAAATAAGAACTATGTTTGCCTAAGGGTTGCACTTCTCAGAATTGCTATTTAATGTGCATTATGTGCAAAATAAAAACTGGAATTCCTACAGACACTTTTCTGGGTGACACCCTCCTTCTGTTAAAGCCAACATCAGGTTATTGACTACAGCATACTCCAAATTTCACTTTTACTTTCTTTTCCCTTCACAATTTAAGAGGTGATTGCTTTGTTTTGGCTTGACTCATAACCTGAGGCATGACTAACGCTGATGTGCAGCGATAAAACTTCCTGTTAGGGTAAATCCCAAGAAACTCCAGCAACTTTATTGTCAATTTGGACTCCTACCAATGCTACAGTGGAGGATTTTTTTCATTTTTATTTCCACAGTAAAAGTAAGAGGCCCCAGCTGAAAGATGACAGCCAGGCTGCATGTTAGAGCAGTTTGGGTCCAGAGCCAGACCTGTATTCTGCAGCCTGAACCTTTTTCTAATTAAAATACACTTGATCTACTGTTGGAGTGTTGGAGAGCTTTTGAAGTCAGACTCTCCCTTTTGCACTTTTGCAGGGTGTTTTGAGAAAAGAAGGTTGTCTCTGCTTTGGGACACATAAATGGAGCTTGGTTAATAGATGAGAGTAAGCATAGGGTAGATGAGGTTGGAAACTTCTTATTCTGCTTTGATGTGTCCATCCTAAACCCCTGAATTTTTAACAGCATTTATCACTATGGTATTTGGTGATATATCAAATTTAAGAGTGGGCTTGCTGTCTCTTTTCCCCCCTCAGCTCAGTGTCTACTCTCTTTTTAGAGCTCTCTTCATGTGTTTCAGTGCAAATTTTGAAACTTGTTCAAGAAGTGGGTTTTATATGTTTTTCTCAAGACATGAAGCCTCAGGATCAGTCAGGATTACCCATCCTCTTTGTCATTTATAACCAAATTTGCCAGTATTTCTCTATAAATACCAAAGGCACATGGCCTCATCTGAAGCAAAGTTTTTTTAAAATAGAAGATAAATTTCCATTTTTCCCACAGGAATTACAGTATCTAGGACATTTTTATGGAAACAGGTTCCTTCCCTTATTTGAAGGGAAGAGCTAAACCCCTGACTTTAACAAGCCTCACACTGTTAGCAATGTGCTTTTTAGAGCTCACTCCAAAGCCTGTGCAGATATAACATGATATTTGATATATTCATGTGAATGCAACACACAGCTGAAAACTTCAGGGTTCTCAAAGGCTGGGTGACACTCCTGAGGGTCCCTTCTAGGGAAAACAGCTGTTCTAGAAGAGCAAGAGTTGGCTTACACTTGATGTTTGGCATATTAACCCCAGAGGATGCTCTACATTCAGGCTCCCCATGATCCCTGGAAGTGTCCAAATCCAGGTTGGATGGGGCTTGGACCAACCTGGGGCAGTGGAAGGTGTCCCTGCCATGGCAGGTGTGGAGCTGGATGGGCTTTAAGGTTTCTTCCAGCCCAAACCATTCTGGGATTCTGTGATAAACCTGTAAGTGGCAGATGTCCAACACTCTCCGTTAGTGCAGGATTTCCTCTTGCAATAACAAACATCCTTTAAGGTGCCAAAGCTGTTAACCACTGGTCACAGCTCCTGCATGTAAACATAAAAAACTGCAGAGTGCAAAGCCACAGACTAATGATCATCCTTGGGGTTTTTCTCACTCACAAAACTGTGCAGTTCAGCCTGGGTAGAGCAGTCCCTTTTAACAGGAAACTTCGCCCAAGAGATCTGGCCATAGGTCCTGAAATCCCTGGAAATCTCTTCAGTACTGCCTGGGCCCCAAACCCTCTCATTATAAACCAGATCCAGAATGTGCATCCAAGCTTTCTATCCTGTTTCCATGCCATAGTGCTTTGTTGGGACACAATTGAAATTCCTTTCAACTCAAATTCTCCTTGACTACAAGAAACATTGCCTGGGACCCTGCCTTTAAAAACAGCCAAGCAGAGGAGGCTCAGTGCTCAGTCCCAGCCAGTCAAGCTTTTGTGATCTGAGCTGCTTTCCACACCAACATCTCCTGTGGGGATGGATAACACCTTCCTCAGAGGTGACACATGGAGTTACTGAGCTCTTTGAACCAGGGGAAGGGAGAGTTCAGCCATGGATTCCCCACACTTTCTGGGCACAGAAAGGAGCTGTGGCTGCCCCTGGATCCCTGGCAGTGCCCAAGGCCAGGTTGGACATTGGGGCTTGGAGCATCCTGGAATGGTGGAAGGTCCTGGATGGGAGTGGAACAGGGTCTTTAAACCATTCCAACTCAAACCATTCTGTGATTCTTTTCTATGCTTCTAAGATGAAAATATTCCAGACTCTGGGTTCTGACTGTTTTGGATACCTTGTTGAAAAGTCTTGTTGTCATCCCAAGCCAGGTGGGGGCTGCACTGTAAATCTCCAGTTATTTTAGGTTGGGGGAAGAGTTTTCTTCCTTCAAATAATGAGCTGCTTTTACTGAAACAACCAACCAGGAATGTGCTCCTGCCAATTTAAGTTATTTTCCTTTGCACCTAAAGATTGAGTCTGGAAAAAATTGGAGTTTTTTTATGTTTTACTTTGATCATACTGCTTCTCTGTCCAATATCTTATAAATTCCTTTTGCCTTGAACTTTATGTGGACTTTACTTCGAGACCATATTTACCCCTGAGATCAGAACTCTGTAGCTGAATGGAATTTGGTAAAGGGATTAGAAAATACAGGGTGAAATGTGCAGTAAAGAGCTTCTAACTGGTGGCTCTCCATCCCTAGAGCCCCTCCAGAAGTGGCCAACAATGCTGATAGCACTGAAGAGGATGATGAGGGAAACAAGAAGAGAAATAAAAGGTAGAGGCAAAGAGGCTGATTGATGATCCCCATCTCATTAGTAACCTTTTTAAAAGGAGGGAAACACCAAAAATTCCTCACTCCAAGCTCCCTGGTGTGTCATATTTTTTAAGTTCCTTCTAGAATGAAGCTGCCTTCTGGACAAAGTCCACCTATGTTTTGCCACATTTTAGGTTTCTGATTCCTATTCATCAACAAGAAGCTTCTCTAGGCTTTTTTAGGAACCTCCATGTGGATTGAGGGCTGTGTGACCTTTAACTTCATCTTTCCATGACAATAAGCACTGCAAAAGTAAATGACTGGAGCACATTTGTGACAGTATTTGCAGAAACAAATCCAGCAAATCCTTCTGGGGTTCTTAGTAACCTCTCACATGCTGAAAAATAATTAAGCCCTTTGAAGTGAGTACACAATCATTTTTTGGGGTTTTTCCATGAAATATGACTTCATGTTTTAGACGTGGCAGGGAAGCCTCAGTATGCAAATCACCTTGTGCTGATGAGGTTCTGTTTTACTTTTTAATGAGGGGAGAAACACTGACTGAAGTGCAGCCGTGTTCTACATTAAAAAGGAGCAGTATATTTGTTAGCCAAATTTAACACCTTGTAACAAGAACATCCAGTGACAGAAATATTTCTTGCAAGTGCAGCCTGGTGGGAAAATGCTGAGGTGTTCTGGCTCTCAATTTGCACAGCACAATTCTCCTTTCTGTGGCTATGGGCACTGTCAGGATGGGGTGGTTGCTCCTAAAACTATTCAGGTGTGGTCCCAATGTTCATTTTAGATTATTTTTATCCAGTACTAGTCTAGGGATGGCACTTGCACATGATCTTCTCAGCAAACACAGAGGCTGCAGCCAAGTAGGAGTTGGTCTCCCTTCCAACAAGTGACAGGATGAGAGGAAACAGCCTCAAGTTGCACAAGGGGAGGTTCAAACTCGATATTAGGGAAAATTTCTTCATGTAAAGGGTTGTCAAGCAGTGGAGCAGGCTGCCCAGAGCAGTGGTGGAGTCACCATCCCTGGACATGTTTGAAGACTGTGTGGATGTGGCACTCGAGGACAGGGTTTAATGGTGAGCACGGTGATGTTGGGTTGGCAGTGGATTTAATGACCTCAGAGGTCTTTTCCAGCCTTAAAAATTCCATGGCTTTATGATCCCTGCCTGGAGAAACTTCTCCAGTCCATCTGGTGCTCCTCTCTGACACAAGGGAGTTTTTTACAGAATCATTTCTTCTCTTCCACTCAGGCAGAGTCAATTTGAGATTTTTTTCTTCCTCTTCTTTCTTCTCTCCTTGTTCGATGATCTTTAACCCTGAATTATTTCTATTTCTCTTCTATTTACACTCTGATATTCCTCAGCAGCAGCACCCCGTGCTGGGTGACCCTGAGAACTTCGGTTTGTGTCGCTGTCCAGTCAGTGACATTTCAGACCTAATGCAGGGCCAGCACCTTGCATGTTGTTCCTGCGGGGAACAGGAATCTCACAGCCGCCCTTCAGCCGCACATTCCAGCTCCGGAGGAGGTGGGAAGGTGGGACCGGGCGCTTTCCTGCGATCCCCGCTCCCGGTGCCTTTTCGGGATGCGACCGCCAGGTGACACCAGATCCCTGATGCTGGGGGACATTCCGGCAATTCCCGCTTTTCCCGGGTATTCGCGCTTTTCCGACCGTTCCCGCATCTCCCGGCCATTCCCGCACATCCTGGCCATTCCCACATATTCCGGCCATTCCCACTTTTCCGGCCATTCCCGCTTTTCTCCGCTATTCCCGCTCATCCCGGCTATTCTCGCACATCTTGGCCATTCCCACACATCCCGGCTATTCCCACACATCCCGGCTATTCCCGATTTTCCCGGCTATTCCCACACATCCCGACCATTCCCACTTTTCCAGCCATTCCCGCTTTTCCCTGCCATTCCCGCTTTTCCCGACCATTCCCGCACATCCCGGCCATTCCCGCACATCCCGGCCATTCCCGCACCTCCCGGGCAGGGCCGGCTGGCAGAGCTGGGTCTGGCCCGCGATGCTGGGCTGAGCACGGAGAGCTTTGGCTCCACCTTTGTCTCCTTTTTGTCCGGCCAAACGAAGCCTTGGGAAGGTAAAACCACCTTGGTTTAGATCTCAGGCTTAATAAAATGAAAATTCCCCAAAAGGTGACTACAGAGATTGAACTAAACTCCAAACAATTAACTTGGTGGGGAAAAAAATAAAACCCCTCAATTCGTGTTTACAGAGTTCCCCAAGCCAGCACATTTGTTTTGGGGGGTTCCGTGGAAGTTCTGGCTCCTGAAGAAGTCTCCTGGTCTGAAGGATCTTTGTGAGGGGATCTTTGTGAGAGGTTATTTCATCTTTGTGGAAAACTTTCTGCTCTCATCCTCCTACCCTGGCTTCCTTGGTATTCTGTGCCACAGAATTCCTTCAGATCTGCAGCTGGATGGGTTCTGCTCCTCAGGTCTTTGCATCTGCCCTGAGCTACTGCTGCTTTCCTGTTCCTCTCTCCACACACCTCCTGCTCCTGTGCCATTCCAGGTGTTTGAGGAACATCTGGAATTTTACAGGGCCTAAAGAACTGAAGGAAACAGTGTTTCCTCCTCCACAAAACAGTAAATACTCCCTGGACATGTTTGAAGACTGTGTGGATGTGGACTACACTGACTACTCTTCTTCCACTCTTCTGCTCTCTTCACTGACAGTACAATCTGTTCAAGGAAAAGTTAGCTGGGAACACCTGTCATGTTTTATTTCAAAGGGGTCTTTTTATTCACCAGTTTTATCTCAGAGCCAAAAAAATAAATAGAAAATAGGAAAAAAGAAAATCTTTGCCCAGTTTGTTGCAGTTTCTTCACTGAGTTCAGAGATGCTCATTTTGTCACAAAACATAAAACTGTGTTTGATAACATTCACCTAAGCTTCCCATGATCTTGTGCACTGCTGTGGCCCTCAGGATAACTGCTCTGAGCATCCCATCTCTGCTTCACTTTGGATATGTCCCAAGCTGCCTTTTCCTCCCCTGGGAATGAGGAATGGTAATTTTCTTCTTCCAATGTTTATTTAAACTCTAAAAATGTCATCTCCCACTGTGTATTTTTTTACAACTGATTTTGTTTCAGTGGACATCCCTCGACATTAATATAATGGAAAAATATTTGCTGTGGGGTTTTTTTAAATTTATTTTTTCTTTCTGTCTATGAATTGCTCATAACATTCAGGAAAACTTTTCTGGAACTTTCAGGCAGCCTTTGCCAGAGGTTTGTAAAGTGTTTTGAGATCTGCAGGATGAGCACTCAAAAGTGCCAAGTGAGATGATCAACAGTGGATGTTTATTACCTTGAAACAATCCACAGAGTTTCTTTGGAAACAAGAATAAAGTGTTTGTACCCAGCTGATGGAAACTGGGGGCTTACAAAACATTTTAATTCCCTTCTTCCCCCCTCTGCAGCTCTCGTCCTGCTTTTCCTTGACCTCCTGTTCTCAGACTGATGGTGAGTTGCTTATTTTCAGTGCAAATTTCATTCACACAGCCCAAAGTCTGCACTGGAAGTGAAGCTCTTTGGCTCATGTAGCCTCATTATTTTTTCTCCTGGCACAAGGGGGGTTTTGCAAAACTTAATTGAAACCAACAGGTACCTGCCTCGCCTGCACTTGTTAGAAATGCCTACCTGGTACTCAATTTGTGTACTTGGGCTTGTACAAAAATATTGATGGCAAATTGGTTTCAAACTTATTGTAACAGGCTTGCTGTGCCATCATAGGATTGTTTATGTCTCAGAATTTCGCCCCTTAAGGTCCAGGTTTTATTTCACAACTCAAAATGCATCAGTTTATCTCTGCTCAATGGGCTTTTTACCACTGCACAGCCCCACAATCACTGGGAACTGCTCAAACTGGAGGCCTCAGCCAGGGCTCTAAAAGGAGAGGAAATGGAAGTCTGTGTAAATGGGATTCTTCAGGGCAGCTCCAAATGGGACTTTGGGTCAGTTGCTTTTCTTAGGAACAGCTTTTATAGGAGATGTTTGTGGAGGGAAAATCCTGGCAAGCTTAAAAGCACATGGAACTTGTTTTTCTTTTCAATGGACATCTGTTGTGCTAAAGACAAAACAGGCTTAGAAAATAACGATGACTCTGTGGCTCCAGATTATCTTCCCTCTTTGTCCATCCCCAGAACAAACCAGATTTGTCAAAAGCCTTGCTGAGCATCAGTTAAGTGTTGATGTAAGTACAACAGGCTGAAGTGTGCTTGGAGAAATCCCATCAGAACTCAGGGAAACGTGAGCCAGAGGCAGAGCATCCCCAGCAGCCTGGAGTTCACCCTGCTAGAGGGGAGCTCCAAATCCTTAGGGGGAATTATAAATGCTCCTGGAATGCAATTTCTGCAGCTTTGGTTTGTCATCTCTGAGCACGTGGGCTCTGCTTGATTGCCAATTGTCCTGGGTTGTAAGGTGAGTGTGTGTTCTATTTCCCATCTGTCAGAGCTGGGGCAGTTCTCTGCTGTCCATTGGGCAGTTTTTTCTTTATCTCTCCCACAGCCAATCCTCCCTCCAGGAGATCTCTTCTGTCCATGGCCACTGAGTGTCCCTGCATGGCTGATAAAATTCCATCATCCCATTGGGAGAGGCTCCACCCAGGGGAGGAGCCAAGCATTCCTACCTGGATCCAATCTGAGGANTTTTTTTTTTTTTTTTTTTTTTTTGTTCTATTGCAATTGTAATTTTAGTTTTCCTAGTAAAGAACTGTTATTCCTATTCCCATATCTTTACCTGAGAGCCCCTTAATTTCAAAAATTATAACAATTCATAGGGAGTGGGTTTACATTTTCCATTTCAGGGGAAGCTCCTGCCTTCCTTAGCAGACTCCTGGCTTTTTAAACCAAGACAGCGATGAAAAGCGAGTCAGTTGTGGCACGAGGAATGTGCTGGACAAGGTCAAAGCATTTTAAGGCAGCAATTTCTTTCCTTGGTAACACGAGGCAGAGATGTTTCACCAGCAAAGTGGAGGTCGGGATGATTCAGGGTCAGACTTAAAAGTGCCAGCCTTGAAAGAGTGATAAACACAGAATTTTCCACTGTTCAACTGGTTTTACAGCTGATTACTCCACAGTGAGCACAGGTAGTCAGTAATCATAAAAAGCCCTGCTGCTTTTATACCTGAGGGGAGGAGAATATGGTGGAAGTTTCTTTGAATACCCTTTTTTTTTTTTTTGGAATGCTGTAAACATGTCAGAAAAGCTCTTTGCAGGGTGAGATTTTTCCCTCTGGGCTCCACAAGTTGAAAACTGTCTGGACCAGGTAGTGACAGCCCTCTTAGAGCTTCAGCACAAGTTGGGCACAGCCCCTTATTCTGGAAGATAAGATTGTGGATATTTTGTTTCTTAGAAGCAGGAGATTCACTGAGTGAGAATAATTCATGTTTCCTAAGCATGCCACATTTCTTTAATATGCCTTTTCTACAGGCAAAATATGGCTGTGTCCTGTCCATCATCTGTCCAAGAAATGGGAAAATGAGTGACAGAAACTATTTGTTAAAAATGGTTTAAATTGTTCCACAAATGCTACAGGAAAGAAACATTCTTTATGTAGTTGCACTGTGATCTGTACTTAAAGTGAAATATACTGGGGGAAAAAACGTGGTCAATGGGGTGTGTTAAAGGGCTTTTATTTGCATGGATGATTCACTTTGCCTGCTCTGATTTATAAATCTGTGGATTCTGACTAAATATCCATTTGAACAGCATTTTCCTCTCATAACCACATTCTAGAGCTGGAGTTTGCTCAGCAAAGCTGTCACCCCCCAGCTCCAAAGATCAGATCTTTCTCCTGATCTGTCTAGGGCTTCATGGTAAGAAATTTATTTTACATATCTAGGGATAATAAAACAAAATCACTGCAGAAGGGAACAGGTGGAAACATTCATGTTCTCTGATGTTTGGACTTGTATATCACAACAGCTAGTGATTTCTACAGACTGATGGTTTATTATTAGTTTATTTCTCATAATTAGGCTGTCTGTGTGCTCACATGGACTTTGTGAGTCACATCTCAGCTCATTATCTTGGGAAACAGACCTATTATTTTTGAAAGCCATCCAGTCAATAAATTAGCTTGGAAGAAATGATAGTCCAAAACACCTTTTCAATAGATTGCTGTCATGCTTGGTTCCTATCAAAGAGAAGGCTGGATTTTTTGTCATGACATATGGATTAACTGAGCCTTTCCTGCTGTGAGAAAACAAAAGGCAATTGGTGATGCATGGAGCAAAAAAGATCTTAAAACAGAGACATCAACAAAGAAACACGACAGCATGAAAAGACAGAGTACAGTCTGCTGTCCACATTTACAAAGTCATCCTGCCTGCAGCTCCAGCACTCAGCTTTTGCCTGGTTTTGCCTCAAACTGAGTGACAGTGTTCCTCCTCTCCAGCATCTCAAACCCTGCACCCCAGGCAGGAGGGGGGAGATGTTAACCAGAGTTTTTTTGGCCTTGATGGTGCTTTCTTGCTTGCTGTCGAGCCACAAGGAGCTCACCCAGCTCAACAAGGAATTATTCTCCAGGCACAGCTCCTTTCTTTGCTCTGGCTTCCATTTGCTCTTCCACACTTCTGGGGCCATATGGAAATTTCAGTGTGATACCCCAGAACAAGCTGACTGCTGTATTTCCCCCTCATTATTTATGCATGAATATGGCTTTTACCTGATATAATTTTTTCCTGGTGTTTTATGCAGTTCTGATGTATTTAAATAGCTCATTACATAATGTTTAATGTGACTTTGTAATTGCCAATTACATCTTGATGCTGGATGTAGATATAATACAGAGATTTAACACAGCTGGTTCTCATCTGGTGTGAGACAAAGGCTCTGTGCTGGATCAGCTCACATCCTCAGCAGATCATAAAATCACAGAATATCCTGAGCTGGAAGGGACTCACAAGGATCATCCAGTCCCACTCCTGGCCCTGCACAGACACCCCAACAATCCCACCCTGGGCATCCTTGGGAATGTTGTCCAAAACCTCCTGGAGCTTCCAGGGCCTGTGCCCATTTCCTGGGCAGTGCCCAGCACCCTCTGGGGGAAGAACCTTTTCCTAATACCTAAACCTGTCCTGGCACAGCCTCATGCCAGACCCAGAGGCTCAGGGGTTGTTGTACTGTGGGGGAGGGAAAGCCCTTGTTTGACAGCAGCACTGACATGGTATGAGGATTTTCTTCCTGAGTGCAGCTTCAGGAATTTTGTAATTCCTGATGTGACATTTAAAATTGAATAGAGTGAACCTTGATCATTATCTTGTGTTCTGCTCAGGTGGTCTGAAATGATATTTTGGCTTTTACCCCTTAAGGATTTTTGTTTCAGTGTCTTTAGTAATAAATGCTTCGTATTTTCTTGGTTTTCAGAGAGGCAGATATTTTATCTACTATCTCTTTAAAAGTGTGTCACTTCTCTGAAATTCGGGCTATTTGTGTGAAAAATTATTCATCTATTGTGCAGTTGCTGTCATTTTGACTATTGCTTTTAAGTGTGATTGATTCTTAAAGAACAGCTAATAGAGCTCTTTGCCCACTATCCTCTTGTCATTGCTGGAGATAGAAAGAACCCTTTCAGTGAGAGAAACTATTGATTTTATTACACCTTGTACAGACTGCCATCAAAACAGAACCAAGGAGCTTGAGCCTTCCCTTTCTAATCCCTGTTTTACATTGGTAATTCCTCCAGCTCATTTCTGTGAGAAGTGAGAGAGGCTCACACAACCTCTGCACATGGAAGGCTTGGAGCTGCCATCCTTTAAACACTGTCCCTTAGCATTATTCAGAGAAAAAAGCATAAGGACTGTGGGGCTTGCACAGAAACCCTGAGAAGGCAGAAGAAAATGGCCACATCTCTACTTTACCCACAGAGCCTTTAATTATTGATGAGCTCTACCTGCTTACATAACTCCCATAATGTAAACAGACCTGCACATCACACAAATTAATGGATTTGTCCTTAGGCCACCTTAGCAAGGCAAGGAGAACTTAAAGGGAAATTTGAAATTAAAGCACAACCCCCCTCCAGTGCCTTAAGACATGGAGGTGAAATACAAGTGCTTTAATCCTGGCAGTGCAGTGAGAATTGCCAGCCCAAAGCTCACAATGGCCATGATTTTGGTGGTGATGTTTCCCTGATGCTTTTAACAATCTGTTCCAGCCTGAGTTCAGAGCTGCCTCTGTCAGAGCAGGGCTTTGCTGCCCCTTGCTGACACCCCTCTGTGCTGCCTGAGATAACCCCTCCAGAAGTCATGGAGCCAGGATTTATCCTCAACAGGAATTATACTGGAGGACACAGGTCTCTGTCCTTGCCCAACAATTCAAAAGAAAATATCTTCCTTCAGTGTTTCCTGTGCTTCTGCCCATCTTCACCTCTGGAGGCACCTGACAAAGGAGAAATTGGGACGAGAAATTGCAAATTTCTGGAAAAATGCTGAGAGGATGAGGAAGCCAAGACAGGGGTGGAGGTGGGTGGAGGTGCTCAGAGCAGGAGCAGAAGAAGGCACTGAGCTGAAAAAGAGGTAACTTGACCCTGACCCCTCATCTAAAGATTGCTGAATTATCAGTGATCACTCAACATAAAGATCAGGGTAATCCCAGACTGCAGAGCCCAAACAGACAGGAATTTGTTCATAGCCCAGTGTTTAAGGCTAGAGAAAAGTGAGGTTTAGGACAGATCTTTGTCCCTTATGTTTTCCTATGGGGTAATTTACATGGCTCCCTTGTGGTGATGCTGTGGATCCATTTCTCCTCTGCTCCAAGATTAGATACTGCAGCTCTACTTTAGGGGCTGAACAGCCTGAAGTTATCTTTTTTCTTACAACTTCACAACTTTTCTCATTACTCATTTCAGGTCACCTATGAGCTTTGGGAGCAAGGAAACAAACCCAATTCCCATAAACTTTTAATTCCTAAGCTATCAGATTCTGGTTCCCATGCTGCATTTGCTGACCTTTCAGTAAGTAAAACCAAGCCTTAAGAAGGACAGAATGGTTTATCAGTAAATAATGTATACCTGAAGAATTTCACTGCTGTGCTCAACACTTAAACAGACAAAATACAAAAAAAAACACCTGAAGTTTACAGATTTTGGCTGCAACAGCCAAAATACACCCCAAGCAGTTGGGAAGCAAATCCCATTTTCACTGAGCATGATGTACACAAAGAGGAACTGCTTTCAAACTGGGTTTTAATGCATGGATGCAATTCCTAATAACAGGAGCAGTGTCCACACACAGAGTGAAGTGACAGGGGAGGAGCACCTCAGCTGCACAGGCATCCCCCTTTACCCACAGGGCATCCCCTTTATCCATAGCATGCCCACACCAAGCTCTGCCTGCCAATTTTATACTGCCCTGGCCCAAATTATCAGCTATAACACTAATTGATGTTAAGTGAATGTTGCCTACCATACCAGCTTTATGGAATTAAATGTTTCTGTCGAATTTTCCTCTCATGAGTTCAGTACCAAAGTGCTGTTGCACAAATTGTTCTGCAGTTGTTTAGATCCACAAAATCAACTTTGTAATTGCTGCTCAATCCACAGCTGTTTTTCCTGCATGCATCATTGCTGGGGATAAAGAAAATTCAGGAGGAACTTGCTGCTGTGATACAGATGTGACAGAAGCCTCTGACAGCCCTGCAGTGATAACCCTGAGCACTAAATTTATGGTTCAAAAAGAAGGTGCTGCTACACTGAAAAGAAGGTTGGCACATATTATTTTCTAATTCTAACTAAATGATAAAAACTGATAATTTCCCAATGTCAGGAACACTGCCAACAAGCTCAGCCAGCAGGTTTGGACTGCCTTGGCACCTCTCCTGTAGCCACCCGTGCTATCATGATATGGGTCCATGCAAATTTGCCTTTGCACATTGCAGCTGGTCTTTGCATTTATCCAGCTTGTGGGTGCTCTTCTGTGATCTAAAAGACAAACACATTTCTCTGCTTAGAGAAAACATCATGGCATGCTCTAATATCAGGGTTAGTTGTCTATTTTTTGGTATTTATTTAGATTTGCACAAGGCTGAACATCCCCAAGCAAGGTGCAGGATTCTCCTGCACCCAGGCACAAACCAAAAGGATTATTCTCATTTCAAGGAGCAAAAGGCTTAATTGTTCATTCAGGTAGTCACTGACAGTTAGTTAAATTGGCCTCCTCCAAAGCTAATTCCTACAGTTACTTGAGGCATAGCCCAGTTTTGAGCACAGGAGTTATCAGAAGAAGATCAGTGTTATTCTTGTACCTGAGGCTGCAGCACCCTTTGGTTATGGTGATAGGATTCCAAATTAAACAGCTGAAACCCAGCAAGGAGTGAGGGCTTGAAAGGCATTGCCTGGTGACCAAATCTAGTTCCCTGTTATCACATAAAAACATATTTTAGAATTATTTTAATGAATTTAAAAATTTCCTCCACGCTAGTTCTTAATTTTGCTGCTGTTGCTTGCACTAGGCTACCCCAGACATTCACTGCTCAAACATCTGTGTGGCTGCTTTGGGCTGGTTTGTTCTGGTGCCAGTCTTGGCTTTTACTGTGCCAGCCTTCCTGGGTGTTCCTGAAATTTATCCTCTCCCACCCCCCCTTTCACAGTGTGCTTTAAGAGAGCACTCACAGAACAATCCCCTTTTCCTCCCTCACCTTCATCCTGCTGATGCCTCAGGTTTGAGCTTTTCTATTTTTCACGTTCTGTACTGCTTTAGTCTGTGGGTCTGGGCTTCACATTAGGGGATGCTGAGCTCTGCACAGAGCAGGGAGACAAAACAATTCCTGCTCCAGCTGGGCACCAAGGACAAATGATCCAAATCTCAGGCCCAAGAGCACAAACAACGTGGGCTGGAGAGAGAAAAACAAGCAGGATGGGAGTGCATGGGCCGAAGCTGGGATGGGACAATGAACTGCAAGGTGCCAATGGAGCAGAACTGATCCAAGGCAGAGACCCCGTGCCCGCTCAAGCATTTTGGGACCATTTTGGTTCATCTTGGCTGCAGCCCTGGCTGGGCTCTTGTGCTGCCCAAGGTGGATCCATGGAGGAGATCCTTTGAATCAATCCCTGCTTTATTCTGGAACTCTGCCCAGCCTCTGCTCTAGGGCAGCCTGCACAAGACATCAATGCTAGTTTAAACAAGCATAGCTTTGCTTTAAACAGATCAAATTCCTTCTCTTTTCCTGCTGTTTGGTTCATCCTGATAGTCCTGTTCCGTGTCTACATCGTATTGAATTCTCTTTTCCAGCTCCTGAATAGTCAAAATTGGATGAGATAGCTCAGAATACCCCCCCACCACACCAGTAGGAGAAATTATTCTTAATCCCCAAGTGTGCCATCCAGCTTTTCATGGCTTTAGATTCTATCCATGCTGTCCACTGACTTCAGCCTCAAAGTAATCTTGTTTTTCCAGCAGGAGATTCTCATCCTCATCAGCCTTTTCCACAGCAAATTCCACTAGGCTGGGCCTATCTCTTGTGCCAGGGGCAAAGATATTGCTATTTTTTCCTTGAGACTCACCACTGGAAGTTCATTAATGAGCTTCCCATAACTGAACAATTCCTCTTTTGACACAACTCATCATTGTATCCTCCTTAGCTTTTCCATCACAGAGAACTGCTCAAGGTTAAACAAGGAATTTTCCACATCTAAGAAAGGCTTTGCTGAAGTCTGTATAGATCAGAGTTTGCATCTAAAAAGTCAATAATAGAAGAAAAATGTTGAGTTATTTTGGCAAGGTTTAGCTTCATAAACTTTTCAGAACTTTACAGCACTTATATTAATCTTTAATTATAGTAAACTTCAGAAATATTTTTGATTTTTGCACAAATTAGGAGGTCAAGTCTAAAACGCCTGTAACTGCTGACATTGCCTTTTCCCCCTGTATATCTAGGTGCTTAATTTATTATTGTCTTGATACTTGGATTAATAAAACATGCTCAGCTTGCAGTACTCAGCCCAGGCAATGCTGATTTTCTTGGAGGGCAAGCTGCTTTTTGGACTGCTGCATTTCTTTTTGTGTCGTTCTTTATAGCAACATGAGCTTCTCAGACACTTCCTGTGTCAACCTTTGTAGGAAATGGGTTTCTCCACGAGTTAATCACAGAATTATGAGTTGGGGATTCCATCCCAACACCATTAATTGTTGCTGGATGTGGCCACGCTGCTGTGGATAAGGAGCCACGCAGGCATGTGTGAAATATTTAATTGCCACTTGCTTGCTGCAGCCCTGTGCTCGCTGCTTCCTGGAGCATGGGCAGCACAATTCCCACATGCAGCATGATTTTATTTGCATTTAGCAACAAATACTGCTGATGCTAATATCTGCCTCCCTGAAGAATTTTAAGAGAAAGCTTATTAAACCATTTTCGGTTCATCAGTTCCCTGTGGACAGCAGTGTTTAAATCCTGCTGTAGAATATGTAAATATCCACCTCTGTGTGCATGGCAGCATGGGGTTAACTCTGTGGATTAAAAGAGCTGTTCCAGGGCATGTAGAATTCCTTGAGAATAAAGGAAATTAAATACCTCTTCACGTTGCAGAGTTATTACAGTGACAAGAATACTCTATGCTTCTTTCATATCCAGGATGAGGAAAATAGGATCCATGTGCTGCTAATAGGAGAACTTGGCCCTTAGCATTTGAATATTTCTTTTTGTTTTAAACCATGGACCCTGATGGGTAATTTTGGAATATGTTTTAGCATGGGGCATTCTTGTGGCTGCCCCATCCCTGGAAGTGCTCAAGGCTGGGTTGGATGGGGCTTGGAGCACCCTGGGATAGTGGAAGGTGTGGGACTGGATGATCTTTAAGGTCCCTTCCAACCCAAACTATTCTGAGATTCCCTTTTCTCACATCCTTGGTCTCAGACTAAAGTCAAAGTGAGTGGTGGTGGTTAAACTGTATGTTCAAGCACCTGAGCTTGAACCATTTTGGTCAGAAATTAATCTGGATAAATGTGGGGGTTGCAGATCACACAGGTCATTCTTGTCTGTGGGAAGTAGACCCAGCAGGAAGGAAGGAAAGAAAAAACACCCTGCTTTTTCTATAAAATATAACAAAGTTATCTTAATATTAAAACATCTGTTTAGTTCTGAAACCATGTGAAAATCTGGGTCAGGTCTTGCAGCTACTCACTCCAAATACACCCTGCAGTCTGTGAGTGTCAATAGGGGAAAAACAAATACAAAATCTTAGACTTCTTTTCTTCTTTCTTTTCTTCTTTTTTCTTAGATTTCAGTATCACCATTTCCATGAAATTCTCCTGGTTTCTGTTAATAGTTGAGGAATAGATTTATGGTAGGTGAACTGACAGGAGGAAAAAGCACAGACAAATGCTCCTTTATGCTACGGATAAAGCACCCTTCAAAGGCAATAAAAACATCAAGAATAAGGGAAAAAAATCTCCTTTTTCATTTCATCCTTCCCTCCAAGCCACTACATTAATTAGCTCTCTGACTGATTACTCAGTCAAGGACTTAAAAGATCAATGGTGACAGTAGCCAGGCAGGTAATTTGGAGCAAAAACCAGGAAAGCAATGCTCTAATGTCTTTGGGAGAATGAAGTGTGGTCTAGTTGTGTCAGCAGAGCAGACAGAGAGGGAAGTTACACCCAGGAACACACTACTGAGTCTCAGCTCTGTGACAAACCACCTGGAAGTGCATTCCTGGGATTTCATTAGCTCCTAATTGGAAGCAAACAAACAAAGCATTTATTCCTTTGAATTTCAGTATTTTAAATCCCAGTGATGTGCTCAGCACTGTGTCAGACAAAGGAGGAAGCCCAGGCAGCTCACATCTGAGATCCACCAGCAATCCCAAAGGGACAGGGAAACCCTGAGGAGAATCCCACTTCTGAGCCTTTTTTTACTTTGATTTATTTCAAAACTGCCTTTTCAGTGATGTAGATGAGAGTTACCAGCTTGAACATCTAAAACCCAAATTTTGAGGGGGCTGCCTACCCCGGAGGATAAATGAGAATGATTGAAGTATCAGGGCTGGCTGAGGCTGGAGTTTAACAGGCTGAGGTTGCTGGAGTGTTGTTACTGCCTGGTTTGTGTGATTGACTTCATCCCTTTAGTGTTGCCCTGGCACTCACTGAACTGTGCTGTGAGCCAGCTGAAAAATTCATCAGGGGCAGCCAACCTCTTTTATCACATATTTTAATGGCCTTTTGGGGGTTTTTAATTTATTTGTTTCAATTTTCTTAGAGGGTAACTCTCTGAAATTTCCTGTCCTCTGGATGGATCAGGAATATTTGATAATCAGATGGGCCAAGTCTCCAAGGGCTCTCAGTATCTCCTGACTTGATGAACCTTTAAACACCCCTAGCACAAATATTCCAAATTTGATTTCTCTGAATGCACAAGCATGAAGATACTCTGCTAAATTTTTGAATGAGTTGCTTGTTCAGCTGCTTGCAGGTTTTTCAGGTGGGTATCAGCATGGCCAAAAGAAGATCACTGTGGAAAAAAAAAAAATGTTAAAAACCAAATAAAATAGTTCATCTTAGAAAATATCTAGTAATACACTGCTCTGCTACAAAAAAAAAAAAAAAAAAAAAAAAAAAAAAAAAAGGATTGCTCTGAAGTTTCTAAACCCTAATTCTTTCCTTTGTGTTGAGATGAGGCTGGAATAGCTGCATTAAATTTAGAGTTACATTTGGCTCTCACCTGTGTAGGTCAGAGAAGATGTGACTTGCCCCCTAATGTGTGATTTTAATTTGAATGTACACAAGCACACCAGATTAAGCCACTCATTGGAGTGTTGTTATCCCAAATCCAGAAATAGATGAAAGTACTCCCAGTTGCTATTGCCTGCCAACATAAAACTTATTTTAGGATTATATTGTCAAGAGCCTGTTCTTACCAGAGTTTTGGTTAACTAATGCTAAAGAGAAAAGCTCAGGAATGAGATCAGTGGTCTTTACAGAAGTAATTGTGGATGTGGGTAACATTTTATTTTCCCAATCAGATGTAATAGGTCCCTACAGAAATATCCTCCTGACTTGAATATCAATGGGCTTCTCCTAATTATGTCAAAAATAAATACTTTGAACATTTTTTTCTGTTTGGAGAGACTGAGTGGGGTGAGGGGACACCTTACTGCCCTCTAAACCCACCTGGTTGAAGTGAGGGGGGTCAGGCATGTCCCAGTGACAGGACAAGAGGAAAAGCTCCTAAGTTTTGCCAAGGGAGGTTTAGAGTTGATATCAGAGAAAATTTAGGGAATACTAGGGAAAATATATTTGTGGAAAGGGTTGTAAGCAGTGGAAAAAACTCCCCAGGGCAGTGGTGGGGTCACTGTCCCTGAAAGGGTTCAAAAAACCTGAGGATGTGGCACTTGAGGACATGGTTTAGTGGTGGTTGACAGTGGATTTTGATGGTCCTGAAAGTCTTTTCCAACCTTAACAACTCTGTGGTTCTCTGATTCTACTGCTCTGGGGTTGAGTTGTTCAGACCTTTTCTGTTTTCCCTCCCTTCCAGCCCCTCCTGCCCTCTCCTCCTAAGGAAGGTGAATGAAAACCCAAATTCCTGTGACCCTGGGAGAGTGCAGCTGGTGACTTGTGTTGACAGGGAGGAGGTGGCCAGGGAAGGAGTAGGATGCTGGCAGGAAATTCCCACGGAATGCAAACCTCCTGAACAAACATTCCCTGCCCCTCACCATCCCCTGGGCTGGCACTGCCCAAGCCAGGGCCACGAACAGTGTCCCTGTCCCCAGTGCTCACCAGATTGCTCAAACACAGTTTGTCCTTACTCTTGGTGCTTGTGGATGGCTCTGCTGCTCCCAAGTAATGGCAGAGAGGGTCAGAGGGCAGAAATGCTGGGAAGGACAGAAATGAAGCAGGAATTTCCATCCAAAGCTAATGGATGGGGTTTGGAGGCTGCTATTAGCAGAAATTATCACTGTGTTAATGTACTCCAGGCAGCATTTTTTACAGTTGAATATGGTGTTATTTTCCTAGTTATCCATTCCCTGACAAGTGGTTATAATCAAAGCTGTCTGTGAGCACTATTATCAGAAACTTACTATTATGTGCTGGAGGAAAAAATATCACAGGACACTGCAGTGCCAGAAAACTATTGTAGGTTTTAAAGATCTACTGCAGCACCAAGTATTTATTTATGTACTGCTTTTACCTCCTGTGGAAGAAAATAATTTTTACTTAATTTTCTTGTCTCCCCCAACTAGTTTAGAAAATGCACCTCCCAAAAGAAGTCCATAATTATGATTAACAACGTGGGCTAGATCCTCAGTTGCTGTAAATTAGCATTCCCCAATTCCTTGCAGTGGAGCAAAGCCAATTCCTTGCAACAGAGAAAGCTTCCCGTGCCCTTGGCATGCTGCTTTACATCTTTAAGGGTATTAACAAACCTTCTTTAAAGTAGCATTGTACAGAATTTGCTCTGGCCTGAACAAACTTAAAAAAAAAAGTATAAATCTGGCATCATGGTCTTAAAAGTCTTTAAAATGAGCTCGTAAACAAAATGAATCCTTTCAATATATTCTGTTGATGAATTAAATCAACAAAATTGCTATTGCTCTGTCATGTGATCTGGCTTCAGAGAACAACTTTATTTTCTTCTTAATTTTCAGTCTGGCCTTATACTTAATAATATTGCTGTAATTCTGGCACAGCTCTGTGAAGGAAGGAGCTCCAGTGAGACAGCACAGAAAGGAAGTAATTAACCAAAAATGTTTATATCTATGTAGTTGACTACAAAACATGAAGAAAATATCCCCTACCATAGGGATTTTGAGGTTTAAGGATATGAATAGACAATGGAAAATTGTGCATTTTTAATTTAATAAATCCTCAATAATGATCAGATTAATCTGAGCAGCTAAGTAATCATTTCTGAAAACATTCTCTGTTTTAGGCTGCTCTGCCATGCTCTCCATTCAGTCAGTGCTGATGGAAATGATGGTCCAAGGCTAAAAGCAGTGAAGAAAAATCCAGAATTCCTGAGGATCCACTGATGGCCACATTACACCTGAAACAGATACTCTCCCTGCAAGTTGTTCTTCCCAGATCTCCCCTCCTCAGCTTCCCCTCTTTTTCATCTTACACCTGGGAATTGAACAAACAGAGTCCAAAAAGGGGTTTGGAGCAACCCTAAATCAGGGATACTGTGAAGACAAATGGTAAATGTCTGTTACCCCAGCTGCTAAGTTAATTACTGTAATGGGAAACATCTTGACAGAAGCATTGCATATGGTTATTAGCAATTAACCCACCACTCCAAAAATCACAATTCTGCTAATAACAGAACAGAGCTCAGCCTTCCTAATTACAATCTCTGCACGAAAATTTCTTTATATCAGAAGGGACTGTTAAATCCTGTAACTAGCTACAATTTTAAAAGGCTGGCAGTGGAGATACTGAGAATTAGACAGAAAAATGAAAATAGAACAGGATGGTGTGACACTGACTCAAAGTTTTAGGCAACACTCGTTGATGCTTGGGGATACACAACAACTGTCACAGCCTGTTTGTAGGAAATTACACATCAAAATTAAAATGCTAATGAGAGGGGAAATATGCTTTAAAGTAGAGAGGATGGGATGGAACATTGTGAGAGATACCAAATCTTTTACAGAATTCGTGATCTGGACAGTGTTGTAAATAACCTGCTGAATTTGGATTGCACTGGAATCTGACAGAACAATTTTCTGATCAACAGGAGAGGAGAATAAGGCAATTTCCATCCCTTAGAAAGTCCTTCAGTACTATATGAAGGGCACAAGCTGGTTTTTTCCCTAACCACTTGTACTGTAGGCAATTGCATCCCATTATAATTGCACAAAGCCACCAGGGGGAATTGGCACTTTACCTGCTCTGTTCAAAAGCTGGTTTAGCTGAGCAAGATGCAATTTAATTTACTCCATTTCCCAGGGAGCTCTGGTCAACATGTCCAGTGACTGCTCTGGTAGTGACCAGGGTGTTGTTTGTAGATGCTGAGGTCAAAGATGCAGAACTTAGAGCAAATAAATTTCAGGACTGCAAGGAAGGTGCCTGGTTGGTCATAGCAAGGATGTGGAATATAAAGAAGTCACTAATGCTGTTTCGTTTTTACCAGAGCCCAGTGGAAGGACTGGAATAAATGAGTCAGCTTCTACCTCCGTGTCAGGTCTGAAGATTCATCTGACTTGGGATCCCAGCAGATCAATTATCTCAGGAGGCTTTGAAACTCTTTCCACCAATGCTGCAACTCTGTGCATGGGAATCATCCCATTAAAGTCAACAGCTCTGCAGGATATTCTCAAATAAAACACAGCAGAGGAGAAAGCATTAGATTTGTAGGAAGAACTCATTGCACTGACTGGGCTGGCTTTGGAGTTCAGGACAATGTCAAGGTCACAGCAGCTGAAGCCTCCTGCCCAGAAAGGAGATTTTTTACTCCAGAATTTGGCTGCAGCTGCATTTTGCTGTGTGCCCCTCAGGCAAAGGTCTCATCTATTCTAAGTGGCCTTTACTCTGATTTCAGTACCTCCCAGTTTGCATGTTGCTGGTCCATTATTCTTAACAACTGGGTATGATAAATGTTGTGTATAATTTGTAATGATCACATACAGCTTTGAAGAACAATGTTGAATAGTTTAAGTACCTTAAGATGGAAAAAATTAAAGTATTTTTTTAAGACTAATTTACCTCTCCTGGAAAAATCCCCAACAACTGAGGAATGAGATCTTTTGCTATTTTGCAATGATGTGATCCTGAAAATAATCCAGGTTGGGATGACATCACAGGAGATAATGAACACTCAGCCTTGACATAATGAACATCTATTATTTTATGAAGAAAGATTTTCTGGGGTTTTAGAAATAAAATGATTAAAAACTATGTGCTCTGTGGGAGGTAATGAGATTAGCTCAACACAAGGTCCTGTGGAGTTAAAACTACTCCAGACACTAGAAAGACTCAGCCATTCATTAGAAATTTCAGGGTACAATTATTCTGCTCTAAGGCCAGATAAAGGCTGTGTGTTTTCTTCCCCATGAAAAAGAAATCAGTTGATAAAATCTCAAAGGGATCATGTCCATGCAAGCTTCAAAGCAATGAACAATATAAAACCAGTTTTCTTGTTATGAATGGTAAATGTTTACCTACTTCAGCAAAGGCCTTGGAAAATAAAAACCATACAGGAAACCACTTGTAAAGTGTGTGGAGAATGAGAAGTGGGTGTATCGTGTTACAGGGCTGCAAGGGAGACAAATGAATGCTCTGTAAAGCAGAGGCTGACTCCTGGCTGGTGAGGATGCTGGTGCACCCATCCAGCTGTGCCTGTCACAGATTTGTGCAGGAGCTACCTTAGAGCAAGTGGAGACCAAGCCATTCCATTGGAGTGGAAAGAAATCCCAGATTTTAGCCCTGGCTGGCTCAGGGCCCATCTGCTGTTCACAGCCCAGTGCCTGGTTAGTCACAGCTCTCTGGAGAGAGGGACACCATGCTGTAATGGACCCAGAGACCTGCATTAGATCATAAAACGCTAAAGGTGTGTTTTTCTCGATTTTTTATTTGCTACCATGCACGGTTCCCTTTCCAGGTCAGTTGGTCTCCCTTCTCTGAGCAGTAAAGGGGAAAGAGTTGTGTTTTGACAGCAGTAAAGGTCTGGAGAGATCATAAAGATGAGAGGATGGTCTAGAGGACAGCAGGCAGCCCTGGGATTTAAAAACCATTCCTGAGTTCCCAGTTTTATGTTCTTGCTGTCACTAACTCTCAGCAGTAGCGGTGTTATCCCTCCCTCAAGATGTTAAACGCGTTTATTTTCACGGTTACCTCTCGGAAGTGCTCAGATATGATTGCACTGGGCATCCTGTACAGAACAAAGAAGGACCATAGGAAATAAAGAGCAGCCAAGATCCGTCTCTGTCAGCGCAGCCGAACGCTCTCGGCATCCCGGCAGCGCAGGGAGAGCGGGGCGGCTGGAGGCTGCACATCCCTGGATGTGGAAAACATGGACATGGAAAACACCCCCTGCCTTTCTCCTCCGCTCATGTCCTCCCGGAGCTGCTCCCCGCGGGGATGCGGAGGAGGAGAAGGAAGCTCCCTTTGCAGGAGGAACACAGCAATACTCCCGAGGGGAGCTCCCGGGACGCGGCACAGCCGGGCCGGGATGGGGACGGCGATGGGGCGGGGATGGCGATGGGGCTGGGACCGGGGATGGGGCGGGGATGGCGATGGG